>JAQIXN010000172.1:0-58206 GCA_034698145.1 Proisotoma minuta
CATTCAATTTTCATGAAAGTTGTTTATGATTTTTCAACACTACATTAAAATCACTATTTAAATTGGTAAAATGTAAAACATAATTACTTATGCATTTTCAGCAATTTGTTGTTGTGTATCGTGCATGGGTACCCTGTATTCACCTTTTGTGCTCACTGTATATGTAGGTAGGATGTGGACTGTAGAAATTTAATGAGTCGTATCGCCATGATCTTAGTCTACATATCTGGAATACTGCGTAAATACGAGTCTGAAACGTAATTTGACAAAATAATCCAGAGAAAGTTTCTTTGTTACATAAGTGAGGGATTGATAAATTATTATTAAGGAATTATTTGTGTGAAAGTTTTCAAGCGTGTACATTGTTTGTTTAGCTGAGAACATATTTTTATAGATTTAATCGGCTTTCAGAAATTGTTATTCAATTCACAGTGCGGAGAATTATCTGGACTGATGGATTGCCTAGATTTTCATGATGCGGGTGAAAATAAGCCTAAAACTAATCTGTGTCTAGACCTTGGACCAGGCATTGAAAATTTCATTCATCATCCACAGTTTACAAAGGAGAAAGTTATAGACAAGTTTTCGTTTTCATATACACGGTCTGCCAAAGGGGGCACATTGTTGAAATATCATAAAATCCACATCTTTTCCCCTCGTTTCAGAAGGATAATAAGCCATGAATCAGTTCACGCTGCTTTTCTTTGGGGCAAGGCCAAAAATATCTCAAGTAATTAGGACCATTTGGTTTCATCGATTTTCACTAAACATTGACTTAAGGTGCTGGCTTGGCAAAATAGACAAGCTGTCGCTCTTATTAAGGAAACTCTTCTCATATAAGTGCTTTAGTTCTTAGAAAATAATTTGCAAGTTATTTATTATGTTGGCTGCGTTTAAACTAAATTAATTCTAAGCATTTACTTGGCCTTTATTAAAAGTTGTTCAACCAAAGTTTTTCATAAGCTAAAACAAAAGAAGAAAATTAATTTAGTGAGAAAAGAAGTCTTCGTTTAATACTTTATTATAATTCAAAAAGGTCAGATATTAGAGAATATTAGCACTAATGAGAAAGAACGAAATGCAAAAACGGAACTATTAAGGGGAAAGAATCCTTATTAATTTTATAATTTTCCAAATCTCTTATTACTTTCAGCCTGCCTCATTCTATACTTTGCATGATAGATAAAATTTAATGCATCCGCAGCTGGTTTCACCTTATGGGTAATATTATTATGATATCATACTTGTATCTGGCCCAGAGGAGCCAATTTTCTCAAATAAATCTTGTTACGACTTTGTCATAAACCCTGAAATTATTTCTTGCTTTGGGCAACATTTCATCTCATCCTTCCCTCAAACTTTTTGCAATAAAGGAAGGTCATGTAAGGAGAAATTTAACGGATGTATTATATTGCAAATGTCTATATGTATGTAAAGGTGACCAAGAAGAAGACAAACTAACTTTCTCCGTAATCTCCAACTTTTTTCCACTCATAGTAGTTGTTGGTTGGTTCCCGTTGAAAGTTCACAATTGTGTAACGAATCGGTCCTTCTCCACTTCCATTTACGAATCTGAAGGGATTGTCATCTTCATCTAAGGAAATTTAAGGAGTAGTAAGTAGTAGCAATTGCCAGAAAGTATAAATATACATCCAAAGTCAACCACAATCGTGTCATATAAATAAACAAACTTTTCATTGTTATTGCCCTACACAAGCCATTTGGTCTTGCATGGCCTATAATAAAAGAGAAAGCGTTGAACTTTCACTAATCTTGGGAGAAACACATACAAACTTTGATAATAATTGGGCAATTAGCAAAGAAAGAAATTTTGCGTAGGATGGAGCTAATTGAAACAAAAGAGAAACTCACCTTTAAACGTCACGTTTTTGAGGTATTCTATGAGATGTGGTCCATCAATATGAGACATTTTTTGGCATACGCCTGGAACCCCATCGCAAAGGTGCTGATGCATATCGTGCAAAGCGTAGGCAAATGCATACACTGCATCTCTCACAAAGTGAATAAAGGGCTGTTGGGTATAACCTATATAAAGTACAACATTATAGGCCACTAAATTGATAATTATTGTTCAAAATGTTTATACCGTTTGACGAGTTTATAGACAGATTTTGTTTACAAACTTGATGCACACTTGACGAATTTGTTGAATTGAGGACACATCTTTATAAAGGGGAAAGAAATTTCAAATATTTTCAATGTGCAAATTCCTTTTTTTCTAATACCCAAAATAACGCTCCCAGAATTCATCAAACCAAGGATTTATTGCAGAATGTGCAGGTGTCAAACTTGTGAAATAGGCATCAAATCCTCTGATGTAGCTCACAAGAGGTTGAATTGCAATTGCTCCTTCCATTACGCCTTGTTCCTTTCCCTAAAGCCATACCAAATCACAATAATAAAAGAAGGTCATTAACGGAGGATTAAGCAATTTAACCATGAAACTTTATTAAAGGATTACAGTAATTAAATAGACTAAGACTTAATAATAGATAATTAATAGACTTTCTTCATCAAAGCAGATTTATAGAATTGCAAGAAAATTTATTTTGGGAAAACTCTGTCATTTTATATCCCTGATTAGTTTGTGGTCTAAATTAAAGTTGGGAAATTAGAGGTTTGAGTAACCGAAATTAACCATGAATATGAATGCGGAATAAATATTCCACAACATTTGATTTGGGTGAAAGTAATGGAGCTCATTTTCTCACATATTCTCTGCTACTCCATTCTGTTCGAAGCCAAACATAGTCACTTCCAACTCCAAGTCTCTGGGCAGCGTTGATTAGTCTGATCATGTACTCTTTCTCCAGAATCAAGATTATGACTAAAAACAGCAAAAAAAACATTAACATTTCTTTACATATTAAAATACGTAAGTTTGTAATATGATGTCAAAATTTTTGATATATTTTTCATTAAATTTTGTTTCTAATATAATTCTGTCAACTCACATCTTGACGTATGTTAATCTAAAACCTTCTGAAGCAGACTTCAGACGCAATAACACGTAAACAACTTTACCACAAACGGAACTTACCTCGAATATTTGGCTTATTAGCAATGTTGCGGATAATTTGGTCGTAATCTGAATCTTCGAATGACTCTCGAATGACTCTTTGTGGGCCGGTAAAACAGATTGAGTCATTTGAAGCATAGTCCCTAAGTGCCTCATAGCACTAATTCCACTCCATATATACATATACTATACATATACATATACATATACATACGTGTATTCCATATTCTGTTAAAGTTACATTATAAAGTTATATTATGTGCTTAATTTAAAAGACATTTTTTATAATTTCGGTTACCTGAATCTGAGTAAACCACAGCTACGTACGTCCAATTAAAGTACCTAAAATATATGATGTAAAGGTTAACAATTCACCCCAATCACTAAATTGGCCATGTTATCAAAATCTCAAATTCTCATTTTCATGGCTAAACTTTCGCAAGCTATAAAACCGTTTTATAAGCCTTGACATCGTCAAATCAGGGGGTTACATAATTTTTTTGCTTGCGATATGATGCCAAACCCTAACAAGGCTTATAAAATAAGATACTTAACTGAGCGAGTTGGGACATCCGACCTACATGTTGATCGAGATATCAGTTTACAACAGCTTTCTTGCATTATATCTGATGCCCTAGGTTTTTTTGCGTAACTATTATTATTATTTAGATCACATAACAAGAAGGAATTATCTATTGTACTCCGTACTAGAGTATTTTTATAGTATGTATATTCAAGTAATAGACAATTTAGGGAGTTTTCAGAAATAGGGATAGCAAAATAGATCAATTTAGATGACAATTTAGATACAACATTTTATAGAAGAAAGGAAACTATATTTTCTTGCCTGAGAATATCTATGAGGGCTGCAGCTTCATTTTCATCAGATGGCACGGTTCGAAAAAAGTACGGAAACTTTTCTCTGTTACTCAACTGAGGACTGGTACTCTGTGATGAGGATTTCAAATGTATATTTTATTCAATTGTTGAGCATGGTGAAAGTGATTACCATGTAGCTGATTTGGGGGATCTTGAAAAGCCTGAGCAGACTGGCCACCTACAATAGTGAATAGTCAAAGAACATGTAACAAAAGGTTTATTTGTAGAGCAAAATCTAATAACTTTGATTTGGAACATGAAGCGTAAATTCACTTCTCACTTGGACAAATACTTTGTGTATACATTTAATTGAATTTCACGGAATATGCTTCATGGTTCTTCGTTACAGCAGTATTATGAGATTTTTAGAATTTCATTGTGAATGCGACAAAATTAATCCGTCATTGAATTGTTAGAACTCTCATTGGGAGAAATTGAGAAAATAATATCTACGTATGAAATCGGATTCAATTTTATTCAAAGACTTTTTTTGATCTCTTCACAATGGCTGGCATTTACTGGGGAAAATATTTAGACGATTCATCATTTGTGAAGCAAAAAATTATCTGTATGAATGAATAGATGTTTTTCAAATGGATTATTTTGTTCCTTTGATGGATATTGGAATTATTTTACTACGCAATGAAAAGAGGACAATTGGTCAGTGAAAGTACACAAAGGGAGTTGTCTGTTTATCTCCAAATTTATTCGCAAAGAAAGTTTATCTCTTTCTTCACTGTTTGTTGGATTCTGAAATCTGATCCTACTTCAGACTTCTCATTTCCTACTCTTCTTTTGAAATATCGTTTGTCATCTTATTTGGTTAGGTTCAATTACACTAAAAAGAGTAAACACTTTTCTCGACTACTTTATCTATTTTCCAAGAAGACTTTGTGAAAATAGAGGAAAGAAAAATAGTTGTGAGGTTTAGGTGAGAAAAGGAAAACTAAATAATAAATACACTACCTTCCACAATGCATTACATCCATAAACGTAATATGACAAAGCAATAACAATAACATGGTCCATCTTTAGTTTTACTTTTCATATACTATGTATTTCTGAAAATAGATTGCTTATTTGTTTTTACATGTACATATCTAAAAGAGTCTGCGAAGAAGCACGAGATTGAAATGATGACGGCCCTTTCTGCAGCATACAACCACGTGTGTTCTAATTTCCAAGAAAGTGGCGTCTCATAAAGTATTATTAGTGGGCAACAAGTAAAACCAATGAAATTGAAGAAGAATTGAGAATGCCGGAAATTGATTTAGCTATAGAAGCTACAATTTCCATCTCAAGTTGGCCTATTTCCAGGTCACTTCCCTTGACCCAATCACTGATGATGCGTGACATTTTTCTTATTCGATATAGCATGTAATAAAAACACAATAAATAGATCCTTTGTCAATAAATTTTCCAATACTTACAAAGATGGATGGACTAACCATTTTAGTAATTGAACTTTCTCTTGCTTTCACTTTCTACGTATCGAGGTTGCAAATACGACATTAAGGATATTTACCTGAATTGACACAGAGGATGATTGTCCACCAATCACGCCAACAATTTTGTCAAATTTTCCATCCAAGAATTTTGCTGGTGTTCCATTTTCACATTGAAATTCCCTTTCATGATACTCGTTGTAATGAGATATGAAACCTACAAACATGTTCATTAAATAATGTGGGCCATATTTGCATAATCATTTTCGGATCTCGTTATTATAATGAAGAATACTAACCTTTGACAAAGTCCAATGACTGTTCCATTGCATTGGTGCCTAAATAATTAGATATTTCATTGGCTTATTATCCATCTATATGTACATATATACGTTGCATAATGTCATAAAGTAAATATACCAGAATCACAAGTATCTAAAGCAAGAACTCCAAGCTTGATGCCTGGCAAGATGTCATCGTTGTTGTTGATGTTATCAACTGTGTACAGCATAGCTTAACATTTAAAACAATGTTCCATTAGATTTAGGGAAAGTTAATTATATATGACATAACATTAGCCTACCTTCCAAGAGTTGAATGCCATCCTCAAGCTATAAAATCAAAATAAAAAAGATGAAAACTTTCCTTCATGGATTTACATGACGTGAAGCAAATCATGATGAAGCATATCAGTGTTAGACTATATTTACCTGAATTTCACCGCACACTTCAGATCCAGATCCTCTTTTATGAATTGGGAAAAGAGCCCCCAGAATGTAATCTGACTTTTCGGTGTAATTGACGTACTTTTTGCCCTGCATCGCAGCATTTGGGAAAATGTTGAAAAAAAGTGTTTGGGCAATGAGTTCTAACCATACAAACCACTGAAATGATTTCAAGTTCATTTTCGCATTATTTACACGGCTTCGTTAGTTTGTTCAAACAGTTTGAGTAACCACTCTAAAACGTCACTCTATATATCAAGATTGCTCTTTTATTTCGCTTTATATTTTGAAATTCATGGGATTTGGATAGTTAGGAAGCTGCAAACTTTCAACCACAGCCAGTGTTTATATATAAGTATAAGTACATGTACACACTTCCAATTCAAGTTCTTTCTTTGGAGAAACAAATCACTTCACTTTCTTCGGCGTATTCTCAATTTCATTCACTTCCACTCCATCGACTCCCCAATAATTTAATGAAGAAAGTCCCAAACTACTTATCTTTTGATAGAAATCAAACTTGTCAAATCCAAAAAGATTGAGAGGCAGCCAATGGTCCTTTTAGATCATTCAAATAAATATTTGCATCTAGATAAAAGAGAAATCATTATAAGAAATAGAATTATAAGTGGGGGGGGGGGGCGAATGACGATAAGATAGTAAAGGTAATAATTTTTAATGAGGTAGAGAAAAGTGAGACATGATTTATCTTTATAATAATTTTTGAAGGGAGAAGATGAGTTCATGTCAAAGTAAATTAATGCACTTTCCACACTTTGCTTGGGAATCCCAAGTTGGGATCTTCCGTGTGTCCCTAATGCAACTTATTTGTCTCACTCATCGTCAGTTCATTATAATGTGGCATTATGGTTTTGTCTCTGTGAATAAATTAATGAGGTGCCGTCGGCTTCTTGTGATCCCTACAAATATCTTCCCCAAAAAGGGATATCCATCAAGTTCACTGGCAATGCTTTTACGCAAGACAAAGCAAGGAGTAACTTAAATTTACTCAAATTTTGGTTGGTAAAAGGTATTTCCTGGCAGATTTCTTCATATGTATAATGCAAAATTTATCTTACTCAACTTGACCTAAGATATCAAGAGAAAGGTTAAAAGGTTGATAGTCTTGCAAATAATGCAACGGGAAGGAAAGAGATGGTTGAGTGGCAGAGAGATGAAATTCCTTGAACTCTGCATGAAGAAAAAGACCTACGACGTGTTAGTTTAAGTAGTTTAACAGACATTTTAAACCATGCTAACGTAATAGGAATTTTTATCACGCGGAATTTCAAGATATTTTCAGATTTCAATTCAGATAGCTGTACGTCTATTCCTTATTTGCATCATTCTTTCTGTTACATAAAACCTTATCTTCACCCTTTCATGCATGAAGAGCAGGGAAGAAAGTATACGTTATTTCTTTTAAACACGTTTATGAAAAACCATTCTGGAGTTCAGGGTCAGACAAATAAGGACATTTGGAAAAGACAGAAATGTCACGACTTCCAAAATCAGTGAATAATGTAGCCAACAAAAAGCTTTAGCTTTTTCAACTACATCTTGACGACGATTTTTTTTTATTTTTAAGGAAAAGGATTGGCAGTAAACCAACAAAAAACACAAAATACCCATTAAATGCCAGTCTTAAAAAGGAGAAAATAACGTTGGACGTTTTTACTTATTTATTTACTCAGATTCAAACTTTTTATCATGTTTCGTGTTAAACTCTTTATTTTATGAATCTGCTGTAAAAGTTTCGTTAAGATTTAGTGCAAGCAGATCAATGATTCATTAGCCTTCAATTTCAGGCATCCCAACCCAGTATTAAAAGTATACTTTAGTCGAGGTTGGGGGCTAATGGTATGGGATTCAAGTGTTTCCAAGATGAGATTTGAGAAGGTGTGATGTTTAGTAAAAGGTGAAAGTGGCTAAATTAGCTTAAAATTGGGGATTCCATACGAGTCTTATTATTGGGCCAAGTTGTAATCAAGTGTGGAAGGGAAGTGTTTGGTTTAGACAAATCCACTTAAAAGCCTCAAGATTTAGGAGAGAGAAAGACAAACATTTATTTTCTGGTAGACCGAGACATTAAATTAGAGAGCACTGCCGAGAATTGCCAATGAGTCCTCCAGGGATTTACTTCACTCAGAATTATTTGCGGCTCACAACATGGCGCACAAATCTTTCGACACTTTAGTTTTGTGGTAAATAAAGGAACAAGTTGTAGCTGGATTTAGAGGAAAATTAAATTGTCTATTACCCCACAAATCCAAAACTTACTTTTCTTAAAACATTTTGAGTTTCTGTTTGAAGGAATTGAGGGATAAAACTAAGTCACAAGTAAGCTGAGAAAACAAACAGCACTATTTTTACAGTTTGAAATAAAATTAAAATTGTTTTGTTTTGCAAGTGTAAGCAGATTTTTAATTGCATGCTAAATCTAATTATGTAAACCTCTACAAGTATGTGCATACTTATGTAAGTATATTACTCAATATTGAGTGGCAGCGGGGCAATGTGAAATTCTAAAACTTTCTCCATCCATTTTGAGGTTTTGCCGTCTCAAGTTGTCTCAAACAGGGAGTCTTAAAATAACGGCAGGTCATAACATAATCATTGAGTAATTGAGCTGACTGTAAGGAAAAATGATGTTTCTGTTCTGTAATGGAATTACTTTCATTGTGCTCCCATATTGCCTTTTGCTTTTACCACATAAAACTCATGCTCTTGCCAGGAAACTGCAGATACCACAAGGGTATAGAACTTGTAAAGTAATCGTGGTTAGTACATGAATGTCACAAATGTCGCCTGTCTATATTATTCTTGGCAGATATGGATTCTTCTCTCTGCTACTATTTTCTTTCTATTCATCTAACAATTTGCTAATTGATTTTTGCACTATTCTGGCCTCGGCCTCACTACATTTGTACTTGTGGAGTAAAATGTGCTCAGCTCAAACTTTCTGTTCCACTTTCTCAAGCTTGTTACAAAGAATAGAAAAATAATTACTTTGAAGGTAGTATTTAATTTGTTCATTAATCCTTTTAGTCCACTCGAATGGGCGTCATAATGTGATAATTTGGCGGACGATAAGAAATGAACTTGCCTTGAGAGAAAGTTTTCTCTTTATGGTATGTTTGAGCTGAATGATCATGCATCATAATTTAGCTATATATTTATTTAAGCTGCAAGCAACCACTGATACAATCATCCTTATACACAGGGTTTACTTTATATTATGACGGATATAAAACAAAGATCAAGCAAAATGGAAAGTTATGACTGAATTTGTATCATTGGAACTTTGAGCAAAGTTTGTGGAAAATTAAAGGACGGGGATAAATGATTCAAAGATAAGATGACGAACAAAAGTGATATGGAATAAAATGTTGAACTTTTCTTCAATGCAATTTTTCAAAGTCTTGTACAAACAAATTGGGCTTGTCTACTAGTTTTGAGAAGACAGAAAGCATGGCTGAAATTTAAATTTGAAATGCTGACAATGACAATAAATGTGAAATATTGGACCCCACGTCGATACGATACAATACATAGCAAACAGTCACGGAACCCCTTTCAGATGGTGCAATAATGTGAAAAGGCTGAAAGAAACCAGAGACGGTTTGGATAAGACGGAGGAGGATGAAAAATCTCATTTCTGTAAATTTCTCCGTTTATCTATCTCATGTATACCCACCGATATTTTTGAGAAGATAAATATCTGCGAGAAAAGAAATAAGGACATCTTCACACGCAGCGAATGTTTAGATTATGTTTTAAATCCAATTTTTGCTATATACAATATACTAAACCGAATGAGACTTTTAAACATTTTGTGAACACGTGAACAATGGACATACATTAGAAAGCACCAACTTTCACCATCAAAAATGTGAGACAAGAAAATGAATGTTACTCCAATCTCACAGAGAGATCCGGATGCCTTATAAGAATCAAATAAGTTCAAAGGTCGACACGAGCCAGAAAAAAAAACTTGAAAATTCTATGAGACCTGGCATTGACCCTAATCAATTTCCCTATTGTTTTATAACGCATAATTTGTAACAGTTGTTTCCAGCTTTTGCTTCAAGTTACATAATTCCGGACTGTGTGGAGAAATTGTCTGGAATTTGCGGAACAGGAATAAAGAAAAAGAAACATCTGGGGCTGTCATATCCAGCCAAATATTTTTTCTTTGGGATTCATTATTCATTCAGTTTACATAAGACGGAATTATTTTAACCGTAAATTTTAACGTTAAACAATAATGTGTACAATGGGACATAAAAAGGAGAGACATGATAAAAAGACAAACAAAGGCAGGCTTCTTTCCTTGTCAGAGAAGAAAACGGTTGAATGAGACTGTTCCCTATTATTACAAAAATAGACGACTGTCTGAACCCAATTGTTGTTTGTCCGAGTAATTTGATTCAATCTAATTTGCGATGCGGACCATATTCTACTGACAGGTACTTTCTCTGTATTCCTAACTCGTTTGTCATTTTCCGAATAATAACAATGTGGAATTCTGAATGATTTTGCCTTGTTGGGCAGACAAAATACTGATTTTTTGTCCTGATAATTTTTTATCGTGGTTTAGTAAAAATAAATTAAGCTTGTTTGCTAATTTGGTACAGAAATACAATTTATTTTTTGGTTTCAGAAAATATTGTCTGATAATAAGGCATTCTTAAATAGCTGATTACAACATACAAACCAAGGATCAAAAACTTGTGAACTGAAAATTATTGTTAAGAAATATTTTTCTTGCCTGTTAATACCCCAAACCCTGTTCCGAGAATTTATAAAATAATTACGATTTTTACACTAAATGACTGCACTAATCACCTCTTGAAAATTATGATGTGAAAACAAAGAGCTTCTTTCTCTCAATTCTCTCTCCGTTCGTCTGAAGAGCGGAAGGGAATGCAGCTCACTAACCAAGAAACACAGAACTCGGCGTTTTCAGACAAAGTTAAACAACCAACAACCAAAGAATGCTGCCTATCAAACGACATGCGTCAGTTCCCCTTGAGGATTCTACTATCACTTTAACTTAACAAAATTCATTCAACTTATCCTAAAACTAACTCATCCCAATCAAAACAAGTCAAAACAAAATAGATATGATGTGCAGTCCAAAGGTGTACAACTATTGTCAATTAAAATATATATGTCCCTCAAAACTTTAAAGATTTTGCAATCAGTGCCGCAATCGCCTGTGTTTCATCTCCGTTGGATTTCCTTAGCTCGGTAATGATCTATATAATCAAAAGTTACGAGTTAATTTACATAAGATATTACATTTAATAATAAAATACCTCATCACGGGGAAACCCCATTTTCAACAGTTTTTGGACTTTGGCTTCATCCACTGGTTGAGCATTTTTTGAAGTCCCTGCTGAACCTAAACAAGCAAAATAGATAAAGTAAAGAGAATATTTAACAAGTTTTAACCTAAAAAAGAGTGCACGTTAGGTTTATTTTTTTTTGTATTTTGTAAATGACAGGTAAAAAACGTACAAAGAAATTAATAATTTGGAATTTATGAAAGCATGGTCTGACAAGGTGACATTATTAACGCTTTTTTGGTTTCTTTTGAGGATGAGGAGAAGAGGTGGAAGCTGAATGTTTACTTTTTGTTTGTTCTCGAACACTGTTCTCTATTGCTTTTGCAAGACTTGCATCCTCGCCACCAAGTTGATCTATTGCGTTTTCATTCTCCACTGTACTTGAAGATTTTGTCCATGAAAGACGAGCGGACTCTGGAAGTTCTGATTCAGGCAAAAACTTTGTCTCTGTACCACATGTCCCAAGTACCAAAACACTACGCTTCAAATCTATAGTGCACTGCAAATACATTTAAATAGTGGAGTTATATGATTGTATATAATATAGACGCTAAGCAAAAATTTTACCTGATGTCTTTTTAACATGTCAAGACCAAGTAACATGTCCATTTTCTGGTCTTCTAAAATAGAAAAGGATGAAGTGAGAAAGGATCCTCCTATTTGAATCTGACACATGTGTATTCTTCCAATGATGCGTTGAGTGCCAACTCCAGTTGCAATTCCAGAAAATCGAGTATCCACAAGCCTCATAATATTACATCTTTCTGCACATTCTGTGGACATGATTGTCGTTTGTGCTCCTTAAATATCGAGATAAAAAAATTATTTAAAAAAATAAATAAATCAGATTATGAGGATTTACAACCTGAATCTACGAAAGCCTTTAGAGGATGTCCATTTACTTTACAGTCTATATATAACATAACAACTGTCCCAAAACTTTCAGGATTATATTCCATTGCAGCTTCCATATTAGCCTCGATGTTTTTTTGACGAATTTCTTCTGCAATAAGTCTTTGTGCTTCCGGTCCCATTGGGTCAGCTAGTAAACGAAGTCTTTGCTCTTCTCGCACTTTTCTTTCCTTTTGAAGCTCCTTGATGATTTTTGAAAACTTGTCTACAACACAAAATAATAGATAATGGGCGATATGATATAAGACATAATTATTACAAAACTTACCGAAATCACCACTAAGTAATGCATCAGCCAACTCCGGATTGTTCTGTTTGACCATTGAAAGTTGTTCTGGATCACCGAGAAGAGTTTCCCTAATAAATTCTGGACTCGAAATATCGGGTCTTTGAGGTCCAGATGACGATGGAGCACCCCCACGTCCAGGGACTTGTATAGAACTGAAATCTAGTTGAAGCATTTGTGAATTGTTGGGTAAAGAAAATCCGTAGCCAGGCGTATTTCTCTTTGATGCCGATGACGCCGAGGTTGCTGAAGGATTTCGACTTTGAAGTCGATGGTGCTGAAGAATGACGACGTCTCCATCTTTCACTCCGTAATCCTGAATTTAGTTATTATTATTAAAAAATACTTTTTAAAAATGGAACACAAACCTTGAGTGTTTTTGCTCCGTCTGTGAGGGGAAGACCGTTAAACGCGATTAGAATTTCAGATGAAGAAATTCCAGACTCTACTTCACAAAACGCTTTGAAATTGTCCAATTCTAGGTCATCGCTCACTTCCAAATTGAAAATGTTGTCATCCAAACTTGTCACGGTCACCCTCATCTTGATGTGTCTAAAACTAGAGTTAACCAAGCAATTCAATAAACTGTGTCGTACTACCAGAATATAAAAGACGTTTAACTGGTCTCACCAAATGCTGTATGATCAACTTAAACGTGTTGGAGTGACGATTTAAAGTGACGATGCAAGTTCTTGTGGAAGAAGGAAATGTTTATTTTTCGTTGCTCTCTCACTTTCCCTGGCTTCGTTTGGGGTGATCTTTGACCATCTCTCATCTCATCCTCCTCAAACTTTCACTCACCTCCACTTTTACCTGCAATTACTATATTATACTATTTGCTCCAAATTCAGACTCCAAACTTGGAATGTTGCCTATTATCCATTGTCCAGGTGATGTCACACAACAATCATGTCAAAATGTCAATGATGGTCAAATTGACATTGCAATCCTTATGAAAATAAAGTGAAAATGAGTATTTCTTTAAATAATTACTGGGTTTGGGTTGTTATTTTTTTCATAGAATAATGTAATTAGACATATTACATAAGTCGGATATAAACTATTAACATGATACATCAATATTTTAATGGCATTGAAATTAAATTAATAAATCTGTATTGCTAATACTAATATTGCTAACAACAAATTTTCCTAAAACTTTGTTAGTACGGTTGTGTGAATGACGAACAATAATTATAATACAATATCGAAACAATTGCTCTAATTAATTATATGCATTTAAAAATACAGATAAATAAATTATAAACTTGTACATACATTCAACAACAATAGGTTCATTTCTTTTGTCAATATATCTAGTCACTTTTACAATGATAAATACAAGTACATATCTATTTATTTTTAGCTAAATAATTTAGCTGTTAATGTAGTTTTGTTGTTGACGTCATATAATAACAATCTGACACACTCGAAAACAAATTAACATTAGTACTTGTCATGTCATCTTATCAGGAGTATCCTAAATCACTAAGATCTAAAGGTATATAATAATTGAGATGCTCAAAAATACAAGCAACTTGTAAGGTCCACGTGTGTTAATCAGAAGGTCTGGCGCAATAATTAAGGTATTTATGTAGCTGGCTCTTCTGTGCAATAAATCAAGTAGGCTTCCGTAGACTTCCGTAGCATATAGGCCATTGGTCCAAATGTACTGAGGCAAGAGGATGATAGTAAATAGTATTCCGAGGTCTCCAACTAATTGAGAGAGAAGGTTTTTTTAGGAGCGAGGTTGTTGTTGGGTTTCTTAATAAATTTTGAGATGAGACTGATTCAGCAAAGCCTGGGTTTGTTATTGGTCAACCTGAAATAATGAAGGCCTGTCAATTAACCACAAGGACAAATGAAAGCAGGAAAAAGAGGCAGGTACCGATAAGTTTCTTTTGTCACAAGCACTCGTTGAGATCCTGGAATATAGCTACATTCATACTCGATGCAATGAAGAGAACTGCCCCATGAAGACCGATGTGTGTCTTCAGATTTGTAGAATTTTACTTGCAAGCTGACGACTAAAGTTCCTCCATTTTCAAGCTGAAATTAAATATAAAATATTTAAAGTTAAATCAATTTTACACAACTTATTTTGAAGGGAAAAAGAAAAATATTTTTCTGCAACATAGCAGTGCAAAATCAGACATTCCAATCACAACATGCAAAAAGGGCAGCTGCAGATAACAAAAAGTACTTCCGCTGCTGAACAATGCTGGAGAAAAAGGTAAAATTCTTGCACGTCAAGTAAAGTTTAAAAAGGCTGAAAGTAGCAATCATTTTGCAAACTTTTTTTTCTAGGTTGAAATAATTATATTTATTATTTGAGTATGCCAAAAATAAGCAAAATGAATAAGGAGATTTTTTATAAAACAAATTACAGCCTTTGAAATAAATCGTGTTACAAAAAGAAAGTCAAAAAAGAAACACGCACAGATAAAAAAAATCTGCAGAGATAATAACTAGGAGAAAGTAGTAAAGCTTTCACACAACAGATCACTAATAATGTAGCAATTTCGGAAGTGGGAGGGGATAAGAGAAAAACGTAAAATATGATAAAGAAATGAAACGACTTACTTGCATGACCAATGGAACGTCATGTCTCAAACCATTTTTTGAAGGGGGAACCTGGAACCATAAACTTGCAAAATGATAAAACTAATTTTAAGAAATCTCACCCCATGAGTTGGATATTGAGCCGTGTATGCAGAAGCTACAGAGTCGCGAGATTTTTCCACGCTTTGAATGTCCTGATTTTGGACTTGCAAATTGCTGCAAAAGTAATAAAATATAATCAGTTTTCCTATCTTTCATTTGTCATACTTTAATTTTCATCTAAAACAGACATGACCACAAACATGACCAACCAACCAACCAATACCAATAATAAAACCTTTTAGAATCATCATAAAATATGATATAAATGCTTACCTATACCGACCCAAGATTCACACACTGGCACACTTGTATGTATTACTTATAACAATAATAACAATTATTAATATTAGAAAGAAGGGGGATTATTAGGGGAATATTATTGTTTGTTTTGTTTGTTTTTTTGATAAAAGATGCACTCAATGTTGGTCACTTTCACACTGTTGTGGAGGATTTGATTTTGAGTATTTGCGGAAGACCTTCCGATATTTTGTATCTTTTAGATCGAAGCACATTATTTAAATATTATAAATTAATTTTCAAATGTTTATAGATACATTATGACAATTGACACCGACCTAGTTTTATAATTATTATTATTAATGTATGGAAAATTTACAAAACACAACCAAAAATATTAAACAAAAAATTGATTTTACCACAAAAAGTCAGTTAGCAGCCGCAAGTTGACGTTACGCTTTAATCTATAAGTCGAATTAATTTTAGTAACTTTCTTTTACCAAACTTTCTAATAAACATTAATTAAATAAATTGTTTTTTGTAGTCATAAATTATATCAGCTCATTCCTTCCGGTGTATTTGTCAGTCTATTACATCACTGGGCTTGAAACTGAGCTTGCATCATTGCATAAGCTGCAGCAGTCGCTGCGTCGGCGTTTCCAGCTTGACCTTGATGCTGACCTGTCCCGTTACCAGGAATTCCTTGACCCCAAGCATTTGCCATTCCTTGTAATCCTGCGATATATCCTGCAGCTTGTTGGCCGTAATTTCCATTTCCATAAGCTGCAGCATAACCCCCGACATTGAACGGATTTTGCATTTGTGCCGCTGCTGCAGCTGCAGCAGCGGCTGGATAACCAGGATTATACCATTGAGGTAACATTTGTTGTTGGCCATATGCATTGGCAGCATAGTTTTGGACATTTCCAAATTGCTGATTAACAGATTGGCTTTGTCCCCCGCCACCCCCAGCTCCGTCCCCAGATTCTTTACCCCATGAGCATTTAACAGTCTGACCATTAATCTCCGTGTTGTGAATTCCGACGATTGCATTCGTAGCAGCTTCCTTGGTTGAAAATCTTATAAACGCAAATCCTTTGTCCTTAAATACTCGAATCTCATAAAGCTGCCCAAATTGAGAAAATGTCCTTTGCATTAACTCTTCAGAAATTCCGTTGCTGAGTCCTCCGCAGTAAACTGTGCAATTGGACACGCTAGACTGATTATATACTTCTTCAAAATTCAAATGCTTTGAGTTTCCAAGCCCGCCTTGTTCAATACCACTTCTGGGTGGTGGGGGTTTCCTTGTGGCCCAATTTGTTCGAATACTTCTATTCCCAAGCCATTGTCCATTCATAGCTGCAATGGCTGACTCTGCATCCTGTTTCTTGACAAATGAGACGAATCCAAATCCTTTAGATTTAAGAGTTTGGGGGTCTCTGACAACTCTGCAGTCTGAGATTTCTCCGAATGGAGCAAATGCTTCCCTTAGAGCTTGAGTTTCAATTTCTATTGAATAAAAAAATCATTATAAGAGTATGCAAAATAATAAAGTCGTATTTTTTAAAATGTCTACCTTGACTAAGATCTCCAACGAATATATGATAATGTTTGCCTATATAGATAATATAATATAGATAAGAGAAATGTAGGTATATATATATATATATATATATATATTTATTAAAATTTTTACTTGTATCGGGTTTGCTCTGAGTATTGGGAGATGTAGCCCAGTTGACCTTGATTGTAAAAATTGATTGTTTTTAACATTTTAATTAAGTCGAATCAAATCAAACCTTCATCTCCTTGCCGAAGCAGCTTCTTTTGTTCATTGCGGCCAAAGCGGAGGCTGCGGCTTGATGTTCAAAGAATTCGACGAAGGCGTAAGGGTCTCCGTTGGGCTCTTGGATTATCTTGCACCCTGCCACAGGGCCCATTTGGCTAAACAGCAGAAAGAGGAAATCCTCCGTCGTCTGAGGGTCCAAGTTGCCGACGTAAAGTGTCCGGGGCTGCACCTCCCCGTCTTGGACTCCACCCTCCATCATTTTAACACCACAAAGGCACTTTCACAAAAACTTATCAAAGTCAAAAATATATATATTCAATATTTCCAACAAAGTTTCCGAGAAAAATATCACTGCCGACTAAACTTATGGCAAAAAACTCCGATTTTAAACTGATTCGAAGCTGGCTCCAAAAGAGGCAAACTGAGACTTGAGTCACAAATTTTTCAACTTTCTCCTTCCTTGTTATTTTCTTGCAACAATTTTAATATTTGCAAAAAAATAATGAGCTTCATTTAATTGGCTTGATCGTAGAGAGCTCCACTCTTATTATTTCCATAATTGCCTTTATCTTGTTCCAATTTATTTTTTAATAATGCTAAATAGGTTATATTACACAGCACGCTTTCTCCTTTCTCTCGTTGCCATTTCATAATTTAATATTGCCGAATTTTCAATGCTAAATGATGGGTTTCATTTGTACTATTAAGCAGAGATGGGCTATCGATAACATTGCATCCCATTTTGTTCTCCCTAATTACACTTAATGCATGCAATTGGCAGGAATTAGTGAAAGAGTGGAAACAAATATCAATTAAATGCTAATTACCGATGGAAGTATTGATCTCTTATGAATTCATTCACTTTAATCCAATGTCAATTCTTTTTTCCTTCCACATTATTTATTGTTACTTACAAGAATTTATGAATTTTTCATGAATGACAATTTCAAAAAAGCGAGGAAACTTTAGACTTTATTTGTGCTTGTTATATGATAATTCGAGCAAATAAATTTGGAATTTGAATTCATGAGATTTAAAATTTCATCTTGATGGAGTGTTCTAATGATGCTTGGCATTTGTGAATGGATTGTGTAGCAGACGAGGATGAAATTTGGACGGGAGCCGAGAGTATTCTAAGAAGAAGAAGAAGGGGCAATTGAAAGTCCTGCATAATGAAAACTAGGAAGGGTAAACAGTAATTGAATGCGTGCATAAAAGTTTGATATGCAGCCAAATTACTCCTACCTTCTAAATTCAGAGATGGTTTTTGAAAAGAGAAAGTGAAGTTGGATGGACTTTGCGGATCTGGAGCTAGCCCAAGCCTCAATTTATATACGCTTCTGGATACAGAGATCTGGCTCAAGATTTAAGAGGAATTTATGGCCAAGAGTGAAGAAGAGTGAGCTGAATTTGGGGCGTATGGAAAAAAGATGGACGCTATCACTTTTTTAAATTGTTAGGTATACATACAACGTGTACACGTGTACATTTTTTACCTGGATGGAATAGTTATCTTGACCATGACCATTCTCTGGCTGTATGTGGGAAGAGATGGGGATTGGAAATATTGGAAGGCAGTGCCAAACTCCCATTACTACTTATTACTACTTACACTCTCACCGGAGATTGAAGTAGAAAGTTATGCATGTACGTACATTGACCAAGGCGTTGTTTTCTTACCAGGAAATGCGGCTTTCACCTTCTTCTCCACCAACCGTAGGAATATTTATTTATCCGAGTATAATCTCAAGTTATTGTGGGTTAACAGGTCAGGCAGGGAAAGCAATATTTTGTTGATTCGATATAGATCACATCAAAATATGCATTTTCTAGCTGCTTCTAAAATTGAATTCTAAACTTAACCTTTGTAAACTTTCTCCTTGTTTGCATAGGGAAAATCAAGGACCGTATGTAAAAAAAAGTGTGTTGGTCAAGCAAACAAAAGAAGACAAGTATGTAGTACAATATATGTACTTTTAAAGGGTTGGTTTCCTTCCTCGCATTAATCACCCTTCAATTCTGTCGTCTAGTAAAATCCAACCCTTTTACTTTTTTCTTGTATTGTATACTCACCTCACATATAGTACATAATATATAATGATAATTTGATACTGTTGACTGTTGGTCTTCTTTGTTTGGTCATGTCAATAGGGCAGTACAAATAGACAACCTTCCTGTCCTCATTTTTCACCCACACTTTTACTACATACAAACAGCCAGCTTTGACTTTTTCAAATGATCTTAATTTGTCTTTTCCTCGAGGGTTTCAACTATCCCCTTGCTGCCAAGATACTTTGTCTCTGTCACCTACTTTCCCTTATATCATTCTGATTAGACCCCCAGGTTATCAATATATTGGTCATTGGTTTGGTTGGTAAATTTGGAGTGCTCTGCGTCATTCATTGACTATTGATGATAACTAATGTTTCCTGAATAAAGTTCAAGTTCAGAAAGAAGTATGAAAGAGCTTACACTAGAATTTGTGGTGGTTTGAAGCTTATGTCAATGCGGTAGAAGTTTTCGACTTCTAGCTTCAGAGTCCTGGGCAACTTGAAGCGTTGGCCGTCCTGCTTCATGAAGGCATGGGAAGAGTCCCCATCCGCCTTTTTAATCGACAGTGTTACCTACAAAACAAGCCATCATTCCTAAATTAGTCAAAATGTATTTATATAATCCATTAGTAGCAAGGACAAATTTTAAGTATGACGGGCAAAATTTATACAATTAACAAAATAAAGTGGTATTTTAGGGATGGTTATATACAATGTTGTTTAATTGTCAAGTTTCTCATTCCAAATAATAGGCAGGTGTGTACTTATATTACAAATAAAGCTAAGGTATGTATATAGAGAATTGGGTAACAAAAAATGTCCCAGTAACTAACTCTTCTTTTCTCTCTTGTACAACGTCAATCACTACTGGTTTGTGTAGCAAAATCTTTGAATTTGATGTCACTCCATGGACCAATTCTAGCAAGTTCAGTCAGTTCAGTCAAAGTCAGG
The DNA here is from genome assembly GCA_034698145.1 of Proisotoma minuta. Lineage (NCBI taxonomy): Eukaryota > Metazoa > Arthropoda > Collembola > Entomobryomorpha > Isotomidae > Proisotoma > Proisotoma minuta. The sequence goes on from JAQIXN010000172.1 coordinate 20,331, forward strand.
ATGTTGTAAAAAAAAGAATGATTTATGATGTTCGCACAATTGATGCCAAGAAGAGCACAAATAACATTATTTTTCTACATCCATTTTCTACATACCTTTACTGTGCCCCTGAAATCGTGTACTTTGTTCAAAGGTTTTAAATATTCAGGAAGTTCAATCATCTTGTGTACACAAGCTAACCGACCTTGACAATTTATGAATGTCATCAACAAAGAAAAATGTCGCCTTGTAATATTTTACCAAAACATTTCCAGCAAACGCAACGCACTCCCACGTTGACAATTGACATTTTTTAAACGATTGTTGGATGATGGATACTTTTCTGTCTATTTTTGCACACATCATTTTAACAATGACACTTTGAGACCTTGTACAACATGCGTTGGTTTGGTCTTCTTTTTTACATCGAATTAATCAATATTCTTTGAATAGTTATTCGACAGGTTTTTTAGCCACCTTTTGGAAAAGGTTTTCCAACAAAAATGCCACATTGATATATTTTTTTCTGCTCGCAATGAAAATCTTTGACAAATAAAATTTGCAATTATTTACAAATTATTATTTACAAACTAACAAATGACATAAACTCCTAAAAGTTCTTTGCATGCACTTTTGCTTTCATATTCATGAATCCTTTTCTTGAAGACAGGATAAATGACCTTTGTTTTCAAAGAAGGGAGAAAGAAGTCCTTGATTATAAAGTATTCCCTAGACTTCTTACATCATTTTCTACTTCATAAAGCCTTCACAGGATGAACTTTGTTTTGGGGTTATACAGTGGCAATATTTTGAAATATTCATGCTCTTCAATCTGCAGGAATGTGTGAGATTACCTTATCCTCACGGGATTTTCTATTATTGCATCAGAGTGAGATGAGATGACGGGGCTAATGTAATAATGTTGAAAGAAACATAATACAATCCCTGCCTAAAACTTTGTCTCTAAAACCATTTCAAATGTTGACTTTCTCTTTGTCTTCAGCTACGATCTGTATAAAAAACAGATTTTTGCAAATTATACTAAATCAGGGATTTAGTTTCATAAAACAGAAAGGAAATTGAGCGTATTTTCTGAACCATCTGCGGAATGTTAAATTTGAACATCAAATACTGATGTGCGTCACAAAATGAAAAATTTCAGTACAACAAATTTTATCTTGCTATAAAACATGGCATATTTCAAATATAAATTATTAGACACCTGCAACGAATACACTACTACAACTGACTTGTACAAAGTTGTAGCAAATGACATATAAAAATTGATCTCAATGAAAATTAAGGGCGAAATATCTATTTCTGACAAGGGTCGTAGATCATCCCGCATTACTTTGGGAAAGATTATCAATCTATGTTTCTTTCTTTCTCATCCTTTTATAATGGGGCAAATCAATTAAATTCTATAAATTTTACGCTTTCTTGAATAAACACGCGATTGAATGCCATAATGCCATCTCACACTCCAGAGAACTGAAACTCTGATGCTGTTTTTTGCCCATTTGAGCTTGTTTGATGTAGCATCTACTCTGAAATTGATAACAAAGTTATTCTCTCGGGATAAGGAATGGGAATCTTGTAGAAAAAACCTTTACACTAAATTAGCTAACCACAAAAACTATCTATGAGCTGTCTAAAACCTTGACTAATTTTTGTTCCCTAAGCGTTTTCTTGTTATGTTCTTGTATAATTCAATAAAATGCTATAAATCAAGGGCAGACATGTATGGGGGTAATATAATCCAACTTTCTCCGAAGGAGGTGCCACAACTCGCACTATCCTAATTGCCTTGAAGCAAATTGACCTGATTTATTTTTACTTTGGCAAAGGGAGTTTTGCCGATTAGTTTGATTAGGTACATGTACGTTTGTAGTTTTCCAAAAATCAAGAGTTTCTTCATCTGAGGAAGTAGCCTTGCTCAATGACTGGAATCTAAAGAAGGCCACTTATAACCAGAGAGTCTACAATTTACTACACACACCATCCTCATTCACCATCAAGCTGATATTTTCCATGTCGCATTTTACAAAATATAGCCATCCCACGCCATGCTCCCCGCACGCCTACTTTTACTCATTGCACGTATTTGCTAATGGTCAACTGACGAATTTTAGCAGCACATGGAGTTCTCAAAAACTCAGACCAACAACACCAAAACCTAAGGAAAGTGAGAAACCTGACTTTATGCATGAAACTATAAATGTACAAAAGTCCAAAACCTGTGCAAAATATCAAAAGACTGATGCAGATATGAATGGGGAAAATGCGACAAAGTCACGACACGACACGATACTACAATTGACATAACATTGAGTAGAAACTGCAGCCGTCAGTCAGTCAGTATACGTAGCAAAGAGTAAAAGTTACAATAATGCTTACAAATGAGAAATAAATGAATGGACCTGTACATAAGTGTTACAAAGTGTACATCCCTGTCATCGATCTATACGTTTTTAACGACAATTTTTACCCAATTGCAACAGAGATGGACAATTTAAACAAAACAACTCTGCTTCAATGAACTAATAATAATAATTATATGTAATATGAATCATATGGCATATTTGTATTCTTCATATGAGTTAGTATATTACCATTATTGGAAAACAGTTTTGCATGAAAGAAAATAGAGAAAACATGAAACAATGTGCAGCAGAGAGAAAGGAATTGATTGCTTGTGTTATACAACAGAAAAATTCTTCAAGTCACAAAAAATGCCTTGAAAAATAGAAAGCGTAAAAGTAGGTGAAAGTTGACTGGGTCAAAATAAACCTTGAAACAATTGGCTGTAGTTGATGCTGTGATGGGTGAGGTTGAATTATTCGAATTCATATTTAGTTGCTATTTCTCATCTGCCCATTACAGAAGTTTCATAATTTATGTTTTGTTCTGATTTGATTTCTTTTTGTATTATTGCTTTTTTCTTCCTTTTGTATATCAGTTTGGGTCACTTTGAGCGATTATTCCAAAACACAAGCACACCACATAAATGTAAGTATGGGCTGAATTTTGACAGCCAGTTCAATAAATCTGTTGTCACAAACACAAGGCGAATTTCTTCAGGTCAGAGTATCTTGAAAAATTATTAATTTTCCTATTTATTTACGGATAAAAATAGTTTTCACCTTTAAAGAAAATATAAGAAAACACCAACCATCTTTCAGGTACAATACTTGGTTGCGTGTTGTTATATTAATTTGTGTTGTGTCATAAAGAAATTCCAAAATGAATATTTGGTAAAAGTTTGAGAACTCAAATTACTTGTGTACTTTGTCCGTTTCAAGTTTTTAATTTTATCACGATATCTCCCAGTATAATTTTCCGGAAAGCAATTTGCTAATGAGACGAATGTTACTCTATTATATGTATCACACGGTATCGAGGTACTTTTATTATTATTTATTCCCCCTTCTTCTATGCAAATGGTCTCTTTTAGGGAACGCGTCTCATTCTTTTTGTTTGACGGGGAAAGACGCTCTGTTGTGGTAATCACTCATAAGCAAAATGAGATGGAAGTAGAAGGGAAACCGGAAGCGGATTCTCTCAGTTCAATCCAACACAATAATAATAGATGAGCACAAGTACAATGCGAAACACGATCTTTTTTACAACAGTTCACAAGGAATTTCAGTGCTCGTAATTTTACTTCGTGCCCTGTCCGTCACTCATTCAGCTCATCTTAACGCACAGAGGGATAAGGTTAAAAATCTCCAATTCTCATAAAGAAATGAGTAAAGTCTAACAAATTCAAGACACAGCCGACACCGAAGGATTATTTCCTATCTCTGGCTATCTACTACTTTTTCTTCTGCTACCAATCCTTTTAGTCGTCCCATCCAAAAGAGGAAACTGCTTTATCTCTCTCTTCCCTGTAGTATTTATTGACTGGTGTTATGTTTGAGAGGTCAAACTTGAGTTGGATAATAGTCACGACACGTTTTATGTCACTGGAGTTTCAATTGTGTTGCAAATCGCCTCAATGCAGAGAGCCAGGAGGTCGAGTGAGGTTTGATGTGTATATTTCTGCTGGGGTGCCACGTTCCAGTTTCCAGAGTTCCTTTTGCCTGTTCTCTCTCCCAACTGCTTGGAAGTACTGAGCACTAGACCTCTGCTCAATACAAATTCCATTATGCTACATTAGTAAAATTTACTCAAACGTCTTTTCTTGTCGATTTGTCAGGTCTCGTGAGTATATGTACATAAACAAAAATCGCAAAACCCTACCATTTCCTTCGTTCATTGCTTTCGTGAGCTGTTCCAGATCCTGGTGACTCAGTTTCAAAATTATGCCAAATAACCAACCAAGAAGTGCATTATCCCATTTACTTGTTTGTTTCTGCTTTTCATTGGCAATTACGTGTCCCGTTGAGAATCGTGTGCTCAAATGTGTTTGCTAATCGCTTTGGTTTGTTTTAGGTTTAGACTATTTCAGGTTTCCACTTTGCAAAGTTTGCAGAGCTCAAGAACTACTAAAGACTCTGAATTTTCACTCCCTTGCTAATCCACTCTGATTCCCTGTGAAACAATTGGAACAAATTGGAATTGAATTTATGTTAAATTATTGCAATTGAATAGACTAATTTACGAAACTTATTTCTTGTCAATGAGAGAATTTACAAAGAGTTTTGAAACAAGGCGAATAATTAGCAAGCTCTCCAAACTCCAAAACCAAATTCTTGTTCAGTAAACTTTGTTACGAACCAAGTTTCTTCAACATAATAATATTAATAATTTTATTATTATTTGGTTAATTTGCTGGCATTCAAGGATTAGCCTAATTTTATGCTGCAATTTACAACGTGAATGTTGTTTTGAAAAGCAGCGTCACATTTCCTGGAATAAGATGCAAAAATTTAGCCATAAGCCAATAATAATCTTGAAGCTGTATTTGTAAAGTGGCATGTGTTTATCATTGTTTGTGTTTCAAGCACAAATTGAAGATGCAGTGTGCAAGGAATGTTGATTATAGTCTCACTCTATAGTTCAAAAATATTTTTCCAACTTTACGCAGCACAATCTATAAAATAAATTTCTAATGCTTCAAAATCATTATTTAAAACCGATACGGACCATTAATATTTTATGCCGACTATGAAATCTGTCAAACTGTCAATCACAATAGAGAAAAATAAAATGAAAGGCGAGCAATAACAACTTTTATGGAAAACAATTTTATTATTGTAAAAATAATATAAGTGGAATATTTGAGGATATCCATCGACTCCAGACGTGGGAACTATTTTTGAGACATATCCGACCGACACAACACACCTTTCTCTCATCAGACAGATAGACGAGGCATATTGAGAAAAAAGCTCGTCCTTGTCATCATTGTACTTTTGTCACTGTCAGTTGCATTAAAATGGGCCTCCGATATATATTTAGGTCATTTATTTCATGTCATGCTTCATGTAAAGATTTTTTAGGTCTATCTATGACCTTGTTTCATAAGTTTGGAGAAAGGTTCCGGTCACTCCTATTCACTCCTATGAATGGAGACATTAATTTAAATTCTTATCAGTGGAATGACAGACTAACATGGAAATGATTGACACTCACGACACCCAAAATGTCACTCTTAATCCATATTGTAAATTCGTTATACTTGATATTACTTTCACCCGTTTCACCTTTCTACATAGATTACAGATGTAGGATGAGTAATACCAAACTATTATCTTGCGATTAGCACAATATATAGTACTAAAAGTTGGTTAGTCGTCTGTTATTGTTTGATCATTATATAGTCATCAAAATTACTTTAATTGTATTTTTAGTTGGAGAAAGTTGACGATGAGAAACTGTCTCAAAGAGGCCAAATGAATGAGTTGAGTGGGTTTTGCTTTGACATTTGAAAAAATTGAAAACACTGCAAATTCATATGCTCCACTGCAATTAACTAATTACAAGCAATATATAACAATACTATTTGTGAAATATTTTCCAACTATAATGTAACAGCATTAGACGTTAGTTTAGTTGTAGTAGATAAGGGTAGTGGTAGAATCTCATTGATTAGTTATGGAGTTTAAGAAAAAATTAAAGAATCTTCTCCAGAAAGAGGTAATTTCTTTGATGATAAAAGAAGATTGTTGTAAAAAATTGTTCCACACTTTTCAGGGCTTTCAAAAGGTACAGAAGGTGTTATCTCCCTCAAGTCATCAGTCGTTGGGGGGAGGAGACGCCTCTTTACTCGTCCCCTCAATCCAAAAATTCCGGACAATCACTCGAGATCCTGAAGCTGAGCTAAGATGTCATCCAAGTGACCCCGACGCAGACGACGCCATACTCAAAACCATTAATCCCTCATTTTTCACACCCGAAATTGATCCAAGTTTATATGAGCTGGAGGTATATCAAAATTTTAAAAGATATCCACAGGATATGTGATGTTACAGTTTTGTTTAATCTAGCGACTCCCTGAACCTTTGGACCGTGAATATATTCAATCCGCTCGTCAACGTGTCCTCAAAGAACTCACTGTGGTGTCCAAGAAAGTTTTCCAGCTAATTTTGGAGAAACAATCTTGCTATACTGGAGAAATTGAACGGTATTTAAAAAAAAATGTGAATGGGTGCTTATTATCAGGAATATTCAAGATGACATTGTAAATTAATATTTTTAAAGTGTTCGACAAATTGAAGATGAGCTTGAAGCAGCAATTTTTACATGCCAAGAAAGCAGAACTGATTTAGCAATAGCCAAACAGCATTTTACGACAAAGAGTTTGGGAATTTTAGCAAACTACAGAAAAAGGCAAGCCGCATTAAAGCTATTAAATTCTCTCAGAACGATCGAAACTTTGGTGAGCTTGATTAATTGATTATATACATTTTATTATGAAAATGAATAAAATAAATCGATAAAATTATTATTAATTATAGCAAAAAACTGAACATCGGCTGAGGGAACTTTTACAAGAAGAAGATTATCCCGGTGCTATTCAACTTCTTCTGGAATGTCAGCAAGCTGCAATTACATACAATCATTTTACATGTATCTCAGACTTATCTAAAAAGCTTCAAGAAACATTAGAAAATGCAGAGGAACAGCTTGATGTTGCCCTCAGCCGCGTATGTTCTTTATTACGTCTTGCTAATTTTATCTAGTTTTAAATAATAATAATTGAAATACTCTAGGTGTGCCTTTATTTTGATGATCGTAATTATGGAAAACTACAAAAAGCATATCAACTCCTTGGAAAGACACAAACATGTATGGATCAATTACTTATGCACTACACGTCAGCAATACACAATACTGCATTCAGCGTTGTTCATGGATTTGCAGAACTATGCCGGGGTTTTGTTGAAGATGGTTCTGCAAATCTTCAAAAAAAGCAATATCAGGATCTTTGTGGAGTATGCTTACAATAATTATTAAAATAATATAGCGAAACAAACTAATTTACTTTTTTAATGATTTACATACAGTGCTTAACCGCAGACATATTTATCCCTTGTTTAATTGAGCTCTGTAAAGCTTTATGGAAAATCGTCGTTAGCTATTATAAGTTATCGACATGGCACAAATCTTATTCGGACCCAGACTCAGGTTCACTATCAATGGTTTTTTTCTGAATAATATAAACATAACAGACATACTATTTTATTATTATTGCAGATGAAAATGGTGCAATAGATATCAATCAAGAATATGTGATACAAAAGCTTACAAATGGTTCAATACGTATCTGGCAAGATATTCAGACCAAAGTCCGCACGTTCCTCTTAGCCATTGACTTTACTGGTTTTAAAATTGACGACTTTATGCAGATACTCTCAGTTGTTTACAAGTAATAATTAAAAATTATCACAATACTTTTTAAGTGTTAATAAATGTTTGTTATTTTTTTTAGTTTGCAAAAAGTTGGACACCAGTTTTGCAATAGCGATTCAGAAAGTTTGCAAGATTGTGTACGTCAAGCCAGTCTTAAGTATTTTCAACGCTATCATGAGTGTAAATTGGATGAAATTAGAATTTTCATCGAGAGTGAGGGTTGGCAAGTTTGTCCCGTTCGACATGATTTTGACTTGATTCAGCTTATGGTAAAATAAATACTCTTTTTATGTAAAATTATTGAATCCTATTATATAAAAAAAAATTCAGGAATTTAAATTTTTTAAAAATCCAAACAATTCCTCAAGTGGTGCTGCGACTCAGGAATCATCTGATGGAGTTTTCCAAACGTATTTAAATTCGGGATCTCCATTCGAAATTAAGAAAGACGAGTCTGAAGAAAACATTTATGCTATAGCCGTATGTTGTTTTTTTTGAATAGTTGCATGAATTAATTATTTGTGTTTGTTCAATAAGTCATTATGCGCTGTTATTTTCAGGAAACTGAAAAGCTTAACGATACTGAAGAATCTCGAAATAATTCCGAGCACAATAGTGAACACAGTATAGATGAAAGTGAACAGCCAGTTATTACCAACACTACTTTGTCTATCCTTCGACTCTTTGGAAGATATCTGCACTTGATGTCTCTATTGAATAACATTGCGTATGATGTTGCGATTGCTATGAGTCAGCTATTTGAATATTATTTTTATTCAGTGTTTGTATTTTTTGCAACCGAAAATGTGAGTGGCGAATCTTTGTGGAAAAATTTTATAACCTTATTTTATTTTTTTTCTGATTTTAGGGGGAAGTGACGATTGAATCTTTATCAAATGCCCAACTACGGGCTGCATTAATTAGAATTCGTGATAATTTAATTCGACCTGATGGAGAAACAAAGTTGCAAAGTGGAAAGGTTATAACGTTTTTTAAATATCCATTTTCTCATTAAAATTTACTTTTAAATTTCATTTTAGGTTCCTTGCCCAGTGTCAATGCCAATTGATTTAAAAGATGAAAATAATTTGTTTGGCTTAGCTGAGCGCGTTGTTAGTGCAGAGTCTTCGGTATACTTATCCTTACAATTGGATAAGTTAAAATCTTATATGGAACTTCATGTCAGCCCATCAAATTGGGAAAGCATTGCACAGCTTGTTGACCAAGTAAATATATATATATAGCAGTTTATTTTATGAAATCATTATGACTCATAATTTATTTACAATAGGCTGTTATTGTTGCTGTCGAGTTAAGAAAACCAATATTTGCTGGTGTCACATGTCGTGCGGTAGACTATTCATCTATTGTTGCTCAAATGGAGAAAGTTAACTGGGAAATTAAAGAACTTGTTAGTCAACACAGTAATTATGTGGATGTTTTGTTACGGGTAAATGGTTTGTTATGTTTGTCAATTGTTTTCTTATGATTCTTATGCTTTGCACAGGCTCTACAAGTATTCTCTATGCGAGTTAGTGCTGTTTCAGACATTGTCGCCATTCCCGATCCTGTACTCTTTATATTATGGGAGCAAATATTTCGCTTTTGTTGTCGTGTATTTGTTGACGGGTAATTAGCAAGTAATCTTATTTTGTTTCCTTCCTGCTAATAAATTTTATTCTTTTTTTTTTTGAACAGGTTTAGTACTGCCAAAAAGTGTTCGAATGGGGGAAGAGGGTTGATGCAATTGGACTTTACACAATTTTTATCAAAACTTGAAAAAATGTCTCCGGCCTCGGTCAAAACTCTGCCCGATCGAGAATATGCTGAAAGCTATATTAAAGCGTATTACATGCCAGACACAATTTTAGAAGAATGGATTCAATCTCATACTGTAATTAATTCAACTTAAAACTCTAATCAAATATTTACTCATTGGCCTTTTTTTATAAAGGAATACACGACCAAACAATTAATAACGCTTGTTAATTGTGCCTTACAAGGCAATCGAAAATCAAAGCAAAGGCTGGTAGCTTTAATCGAAGATCTGGAGAAAGTAAGGAGATGATTGAAACTTTTAATAGTATTAATGAATGACGCTGTGAATCTCAAGACTAGATCTTTCTTCCTTCATTCCATATTATGCATTAAGTACAAAAAAGGTTGTAGAAATTATTTATTTCGTGCTGATTAAAATGTGGATTGGCACTCAAAATTGACTTAATTTTTTAAAAACAACAATAATGATTAAAAATGACTTATTTAATAATATAACAGTTAATACTAAAAATGTCGCTACAAGACGACACGTATTCCAGACAGTCAGTGATAACTAGCTATATAAAGCAATATAAATAATAATAGCAATCTAATAAAACAATAATATTATTATGACATGTGAGATGCTAACTTCATGAGAGAAAAAGAGATATTTTATCAATCTTGAGAAAATCTAACTATACAAAGTACTTTCAAAAATTGGGTAAAACTGTTTTCAGAATTTTTAAACTTGTTTTTAAATGGCACAAACAATCTTTTTTTTTAAATCCGAATAAACAAGAATATTTAATGGTAAATGCTGTAAATTCCAATTTTCTACTTGTTTGGACAAAGATCATAAAAGAGAGTAACTAGTTTAAACGACTCGATCTTTACCAAACCGAGCATTTCTTTTCAGGGTTCATTTTTGCCTTTGCTGGGCAGTTGAAATCTTTGGAGAATTGAGGGAGGTTCGAAAACGGTCCTTTTACTCTGAACTCTCCAGGAGAGTGGACTCCTGTTAAAATCCTCAATTTCAATGATTCTGGGCGATATTTGTTGCACCAGACGTTGGCAGCACTAATCCAGAAAAGTTGGTTGGATGTGTACTTTAATCCAGGAAGTATCTGGTTTAAAAATATGTAATGTTTAAAGACTTTATAAAATTGTAGTTGAGCTGACATTACCTGTTCAGGTCCATTCCTTGTAACCCATGACTGATACGCTCTGAATAGAAATTGATAGAAATACATATGTTTAAAAATTTAAAAGCCAATGCCAAAACCTCAAAGCATGCAAATTGCAAACATACCTGTAGGCTTCTTTGATTCCTCCATTATCTGCAAGATTAGTGTATATTAAATGTCTATTTAAAGGTTTTCATGTTTAAAATGTGGAAAAATACCTGCAATGTTTTCTCCTTGTGTGTTTATTCCATTAAGCTATAGTATTTGAAAAATCGGATTGAGACTTTGTCATACAACAAGTTATTGTAAATTATTGTACCTGTAACTTGACTTCTTTGGCTGTGTAATTTCCATATTGCCAAATGACACATTGAGTCCTCCTCAAATATGCTTCTTTGGTAGTTGGCTCCCACCAATCGTAAAGATTGCCATCAGCGTCAAATTGTCGTCCCTACAATTAAATGTAAAGTTAAAAGACATGAACCAAAATTCATTAAAAAAAATTAAATACTTGATCATCAAATCCGTGACTGATTTCGTGTCCGATAATCCATCCAATCGCTCCATAGTTCATGTACCGAGGTCTCTCACTGTCAAAAAATACGCCTTGGAGAATTCCAGCAGGAAATTCTGCAACAGGAAAGCAAAGTAAAGTAATTTGCATTTTATTGTGTCAAAAAAGAGTATGTGTACTCACGAATAGAGTTTTCCAATGGGGCATAAAATGCATTGATAACTGCAGGACGTCCATGAGAAATCCAATCCGTCTTGTTAACTCTCTCTCTCAACTTGTTGTAAGCATAATCTGTGCCAAAAGTGGTCAGGTTCAGAATATTTCCCAAGTAATTCTTGCTGTCCATTGTCAACTACCCAATCAACAAGTTATCCAATTTTTACTATACCGTATATCAATCAGTTATTTTTGTTAATTCTCACCCCATCATACAATTCCGTTAACTTTATGTCATCGAGAAGTTCTTTAGGGTAACCAATGTGAGTTTCCATACTGTTGGCCTTTTGAACAGCTCTTTCTCTGTATATAATAATTATTGCATTGAATTGTCCTTTCGCTGTAACTTACAACATAGATAAATGCAGTGAAAGTTGTCATACCTTGTGAGACTGTCCATCCATTCAATCTCTTGTAAAATCTCCAAAAAGGATTTGCGGATGTCTGTAACCATTTCCATTGCAGAAGCCCTGGCTTCCTCTTTAAAGTACCGGCGAACATAAAGTGCTCCCACTGCATTTGCCAAACTGTAAAATATGGGAAGAAACAAACGTTATAGCTTAAATTACATTAGCCCACTGCAATAACCAACTAAAAGCTACCACCACCGCATGCATGCACCTAATACGACCTCTCCGCGACCTGGAATTTCAAAGCAAGTTGGCAAATCTACTATTGGGAATATTAATAATGCTCGTCATTGCACCTTGCGGTCGCAACGCTAGTACACTCTCTCCATCTCGGCTCCCTCTCCCCTTTCCCCGTCAGCGTGTTGGTGTAGTCCAACTGCAGCTTCCGCACACTTTCACTCATGTAACTCACGGACGCGGCTGCAGCCCTCCACATTACATAATTGGCCTGGACTCTGTTGAAAACCTTTTGGTTAACTAAATTTGTCAATTTGAATATCTGAAAGCGTTTACCGTTTGTCCGTTTCCGAAATGAGATTTTGGAATTTGCCAATGTACTCAGGTACCGTTACAATGACTGTCTCATTAGCAGTTACTTTCACCTATCAACGGCAAATAAATGTATGAATAACTCTGTCTTAAAGAAGATAGACCAATTTAATAAAATGTATGTATGTATATATGTACTTTCTCTGGCAGCAGTCGGTTGATGTACTCAAGCCATGGGATTGCAGGATAATTTTCTTGCAGTTGAGAAATGGTCATAGGATTATAGAGTTTTGTAACATTTCTACGCTCTTCTCTCGGAAGTGAAAACTATCATTATTTGTAAAAGTTAATTTTAAGGTATAAAAGGTATATTTTTGTAGGCACATACGTTGGCCAAACTTCTTTCAAATTCCAATGCTGCTTTCATATCCCGTTCGGCAACTGCACGTTCAGCTCCAAGTAAAACTGCCAATTCAACTTGATACTTGTGGTATGCTTTCACTTCAGCCTCTTCCATTCCTTTGATTAAATATTCTCGACTCAGCCCAAGTGCAGGTTGATCAATCTATAAAAATATGCAAGTTTATGAAAATGACAAGCATAACGTATGATTCAGATTAATGAGACAACGCAACTCATATATAATTGATCATCGTTTATGATCGTTTGTTGTCATCATGTCTGTTATTGTTGTTGACTATGCAGATATATTTTCAAACTAATTAAGTAAAAAAAAAGAGGGAAAGCTGCTTATATTATAAAAGAGCTGTGTAGTATGTAGTATGTAGATATAGAGTAAAAAAAATGAGGAGCATGTCAACGCATTTATACTCACATCAATTATCCTGTAAGTAGAGTTTTTCACATCCGTTGTAACCGAAAAGTCGAGAAAGTAGTCAACAGAGTAACCAGATTCTCGGAATCGGTAAACAGATTCAATCCAAGAAAATGTTGAGGGATTCCAGCTTTCACCTTCAATTACGGGCCATCCTCCTAATTTCGTGAGGATGTCATGCATCGGCTTCACTCCCAAGCTTTCAATCAGTGCTAGAAAACCATTTCAGTTAAATTATTAGCATGTGTAATTTCAACATGAAAACAAACAAAGCAGCACATTTTCCTGGTTAATTTTCCAAAGGGCAAAGACTGACTGTTTAACCTACATTTGTTGGTGCAATCATCATAACACGGCATCGTTTAACGCCATGGTTCATCGCTCACATTTAATGACATTCTTCTTTGTCAGTCTCTCTCGCTGTTCAGGCAAGGTACATTATGCAACACTTTGCTAACTTGCTCATTTCATTTTGCCTCATTTTTTTCGTGACTTTAGAGCAATAACTCATTCAGTCACCCAGCTAAACAATAATAAACTTTTAAATGAGAGTCGCTTGCACTGATTCTTTGGCATCTCAACCGCTCATCAATCTTATTTTCACTTTCTACGTTCCCCTACTGTGCTTTAATAAAAATGCTACCATGTAAAACCACAAGCATGCATTTAAATGGCATATTGATATGGAGGAAGAGATTTATGCAGACTATTTTAGTCTCTCATGATTAAACTTAGGTAAATGGTGTTTTCCTATAAGATATTAAAAATACTGTTGAATCTTAGACGTTAGGATGGAATAATACTACATAAAAATTTGTAAATATCTTTAATGGAATATCACTATATTGTACTGATGATTTACGAAAACAAGGAAATACCAGTTTATTGACCACTTACTTTTATTCATGCAAGATTGGTACAAGTTTTTGACCAATTTGAATGGTTTAGGTTCATCTTCCTTCACTTCTTCTTCCACCAGAATCCTGACTTGTTCATCCAACTTGTCGTTCAGTATCCCAAATGTAGTCATTTGTGTTTTGTCATCAGGTATGATTGTGTTTTTGACAAAACCTCCGCAAGCAAACTCACTGCACAATAATACATTAATTAGTTCTTGTTTTGCCATTTAAAATAAAAACAAGAATGGATGAATGAACTTACTAAAAATTTTCACAGGGGTCTACAGTATCATCCATATTTTGAATAATGGCTGCGGCTATATATTATTAATGTATGCAATTTTGATTGTTAATTTAATTGGCAAACTTTAGCATCGCTGATTAATCTTCTACCTGTACGGACACATCCCTTCGTGTTACAGATCCCTGGTTCAGATTCGTCAACATCATTTTGATCACCCGAGATGAGAGCTTCTGGTGAAGGGATAGACTCAGAATTTCGACCAACTGCCAACAAATGTAAGTGCAAAGTGCTCAAGCATGCAAACATAAGCCACAAACCAAATTCGTGTGTAAATTAGCTAATCACAAATTTACAATACTCGCACCATCAACTCCTTTAGTAGTGAGAATAACTTTCAAACAAATCAAAGTTTACACAATGAAAATAAGTGCCAAGGCCTAATTAACACAAATCCTACAGACTCCAAATTCTAACCTTTCTTTGATGACAAATTCATTAGAACGATTTCATGCATCTCAATCAAAGCAGAAATCAAGGTTAACTTGGTCAAATGCGAAATTGATCTCAAACAAACTTTAGAGAACTAAACCAGATTCTTGAAATTCTAGTATCTATTATATCTTAAATTTTATTAAAAAAAAACTGGAAACTGCGAAGGCTGTTGATGGTGAAAGTATTACAATAAATACATTAAATTAAATACAAAGCACACCACTCGTTCTGTTTGTCGAGATTTAAATAAATGAATATATTACACTTTTACTAGCTGGAGTAAATGCGAAACTGTTTTGTAGCTGTAAAACCATGAATTTCGCAAATAAATAAGAATATAAAATGCCAATAAATAAATTGGTTAATAAATAAATAATTCATTCCATTAAGTTTAATAAATAATGAATAAATAGTGCATAATAAATAAATAAATGCAACACGCCAAAAGCGGTGACAATGTCTGTGTGTGTGTGCCTTGCATTTTGCTGGACATCAGATTTTGCACCATAATGTGCCGTTGGAACTGATGGCCAACAATTGTTGTATTTTCACCTACCTCGTAGTGCGGAATTTGTGGAGGCTAGAGCGACGACTAGAACAGCACAGGCGACAAAAAATACGCAGGCAGACACCAAAAGACCTCTCTCCAATCTCGTCCTTCGATTCCACCACGGAGGATTTCTGAAAAAGATCAAACGAATTCAATTCCAGCAAACGCTTTATATTAAAACGTTATATTCTATGAAATGAGCTAACATGCAGAATGCCCCACTTTCTCCAAATCTCATTTTGTTCTGCTTCTATTTATAACGAGTACTTGTTCACTTGATTGATATGAAACAATTAAAGAAATTGAGAAGAAGTGAGACGAGATCGGTACAGAAATATCTGTCGTCAGTGGGCTTACTTGGCGGTGAGTGACTATTTAATAAGAATTTGACGCAACATTAAATGCGTGATAGCAAACACAGTCTTGTCAGCATTCAAATGAATTTTAAAATTAGATTATTAGTTAACGATGAGAACCTTCATAAAGATAAATAACAACCATAAGAATGTCTACTTTTTCTCAAAGTCCTACCATTGTATAAATTCATTAATTTACAGCAAGTTCGTGGGAAAATTAAGTTTCAAGTTCAAGAGTTCATCTGATTATCGTGAAATAAATTGCACTAATTAATTGCACCGTCAATCATGCTAGTATTATAAAAACGTTATTATATTTATATACATGCAATAAAAATAAGAAAGGTTGCATAATATTATAATTTACCCCAAAGTTTTAGGGGCTTGATTCAATCTCACTCCATTGCAATTGTTTGTCTGCATTTTGTACTGGAGTCTTATTAAACGTTTTTCTTCAAATCACTTTATGAGTTTCATACACAATAAAAACTATGTTCTAAACAAAACTTGTAGACGCTTCTTCATTGTTAAACTATTCGAGACAATTGGGTGAAAGCTAAAACGTGAGACACTTTTTGTATATTTCCCGACAGACTTTCACTGTGGATGTTGACGGCAGGAAAGAAGTAAAGGGTCTGGGCACTGAGCCCCGTTAAGACGGCCTAATAAACCCAGATCACCACTTTTCACTTGATTTTCGGGGAAGAACAACGGGGAAACTTATGGCTGGCTTTTAGCTTAGCTTCTTAGAATGAGCAACCTTTCTCTAGACGAAGGTCGAAGTAGAACAAAGGATTTAATCAGAAAGGTGTTTGTGGCAAGCAAATGGCATAAGAGGAATATTAATTGGAATATGAGACTCTTCTTTTGTGTTTCTTAGTCAAGGGATCAGAGTTGAAGAATGCCCGGGTTCGGCTCTTAATAATAAGTTTACTCAAAATTTTTCCAAGCCAAGCGTCCAACCCCTTTCTTTGCAGCCTACATTCAATTTTCAATCTCTTAAGTAGTTGCCACTAACTGTGCATGATGCTTTCCTTCTTGTTGACTGATGCGATCTTGTCACATAATATAGTGAAGAAAATATTGAATGCGTTTTAAATCAGGACAAAAAAATTACAAGTTATTAACATTCTTAGACATCTTGGCCGCACAGTGATAGGTCTTGATTACATAATTACATAACCAATAGCTGTATTTCAACCTCACAATTTGTAAAATGAGTTTAAATACATTTGCAAACTGCCCGTGACAGTATTAGATAAATGATGATAAAAAGAGTATATATATTGCATATATATTTGTAGTATTTGAAATTTGTAGTGGAATGAAAAGTAGTAAGGAAGTGAATGCACGAGTATTTACTATTTGGATGAATTGAGTTTGTCTCAAAGGAAATGTTGGACAGGGAAACATATTTGATCCAATGACGCCCCATCAACATTCGCCAAATTCCCGGATGACAGAAGAGATTTATGATTAATAAAATACGACAAGAAGTGTAACACGAAATCGAGCAACTTGTAAACTCATTCTCATACAACAGCCATATTTCGCAATGCTGTCCAATTTAATGCTACGTTCTGTCACCAAATTTACTCCCAGGGCCATTAAATCACAAGTGATGGTGTGAATGTACCTAAACAGACTTGATAAACTTTGAACAACAAGTTTTCTTGTGCTATCTCAATTGTAGACACACATTTGCTTCAATTATGTTGGATAAGCTGACCTTACGTAAATTTTCTTACGCTTTGATCTGACTAACAAGAAAACAAAGTATTGTGACACATTATATATCAACACCAAATTGTTTGTCTGTAATGTACTCTTCTTGGCAAGTTAAGTAAGTTTTCCTGCTAAACATGTACTATTATGCGCATTCTAATCTTGTTTACTTGAAAATAAAAGTATTTGTAAAAGGAATAGGATCCGTCTTGAATTATCAAGAATTTTGATTTCTCATCTCTTGGCATCTTGTAGCTTCTTGCATCAAACCATTGTATTTATTACTTTATATATTTTTAATAGCAAGATATATTTGAACGCATTTCCATTTGGAGCGAGTTATCAATCAGAATTTCCATCTCTTTATTAAATGAAATATTTTTCATTTTGCCCAAACTTAAAATGCCGGATGAGAATATTACTTTCTTATTATTAAATATGCTAAGTTTGGCGAGAAAGAATTTTTCATGTTCCATTCCCAAATTTCATACTAACACTCTCGCTCGTCTTTATATTCTTCATTCATCCAAAAATCCTGCTTCCTTTCCTGTTAAACAATATGTCTTCTACACATTCCCACACTAGAATATCATACTTTTAAAGTTATGATTGCTCTTACTTTGGCTGGAAACTTGAAAAGGAAAACTAGGAAAAGTGATTAAGTTTAGGAATGCTTATGTTAGATAGATTTAGAGATGGGTTCACTTGTGCATAGGAAGTCACATTTGAAAGCCACCGAGGTGAAAAGAGAACATGGCAAAATCCTCGACTTATTAAAACAAAACAAATGGTCCGTCACTTAATTTTAAAACGAGGTTGATGAAGAGCAAACAGTCTTAATGATATTCCCATCATGGACCAACAAGCAAATCTTTGCTTTATTGGCTCTAATACATGGAAATGATTCGGATTATTTACATAAATAGCTCATAGAGTTGATTCGACTGTATAAAATGCAGGTCACTGATAATTGCTAATTCATGAAGTAAACTTTGACTTTTGCTAATACAAGTAATTTTCGTTAATCTAGTTTATACATTAGTGAATTGAAAATGATTGCGCAAACACAATTACAATGACAATAGTGAGTTTACTGGGTGAAAGTTATATTCTGCAGAGTAGAAAGAAATTGATTGCCAATCATTAAACGTATTTACATACACAAAACTCTGATTCATAGAACAAACAAAGAATGTTTTGTAGAGATATTTTGTAAGGGAATAAAACAAACAAATTCCCCAAATAATATTGGACCAATTCAAATACTTAAAGAAAATGTGCATTCAACTATTTATATTGATGCAATTAGCTCACAATTGCCGTTCAATTGGATTGAAGTGTTTGAATAAGAAAACAGTAAAATCTCATTGCCAAATAAAAATACCAACATTACCAACTTAATCACAGATTTGACTTGATAAGACATAAGGATGCTGTAACATGATACATACCTTAAATAGAAACATGCGTGTCAGTTTTTTGTGCTATTAGAAAGCTGATAAGAGAGTCACATCACATCATGAAAGAGGAAGATGCAGCTAATTAAAGTTTTTTCATATAAGCGAATGCAGCAGTGAATGAATGAAAGATGCATTGTTAACAAAAAGATTGCTCTTTTATCAGATATGTACTACTATGTATGTACATGATACATTCACCTTCCTTCCGGCATTCAACTATTTACACACTTGTGCAAAGTGCATCTCACACATTATCTCATCAATATCTTGAGAACGGCGTTAATATTCCTTTTGAAAGAACCGTTACTATCAATTGTCCACTCTTAAGAGACCACACCTTTATTATTATGATGAATCAATTATACACCCATATATTAAAATGAACCTGTTCATTGTTTAATTCATCATGATCCGCTATTTTAAATGCCATTGTTTAGGTCTTCCAATCATATTGCAAAAAACGGATGTGTTTGTGCGATGAACCAATTGAAAATGATACTTTAAATAACTGCGTACCAATAAACTGCGAATTAAATAATTATAGTTAATGGACCAAAGAACTTTTTATTGGTAATTGACACAATAAATGGCGTTGCATGATACAAATTAAAATTAATTTATTGCATAGCACTGTGTGTGACACATTTTGCCTCTTTGTCAAGATTTGTATTAAATTGGTCAGTGCGTTATTATTATGAGAATCTCAGTGCATGGTGTCTATCATAATAATACCACAGACATAACGCTGAGCTGAGGTTGATAAGGAAGTTGATTTTACGCATTTTGAAACGCTTTCTGAATCTTAGGCCTAGTTGCCGGAAAGGACGCATCTAGAAATAAATATATGTAGCAAACCACAAGCCCACTAAACTAATACTAGGAGCAAAACAGAACGGATAAAGCCAAATATTGCAGTTCCTTTATTCCTACCATAAACAAGAAGAAGGAACTTTGACTAATTTGCACTTAAACTTTTATATCTTTACTACGATCTGAGAGTTATTGCATAATACCAAGTTAAAAAACGCCATAAGAATTCTAGTTATTGTGGGGTGGATGATATAATCTTGCCCATCGTCCTAATTCTTGGCAGATTTCTTGGTTTGGCCACGTAAATCACTCTTTAATGATAGCAAGTCATGAGACAGGAACAGTAGATACTAAGCGCTAGCGAGCTCAATAAATTAATTGAATAAATGAAGCGGACAAATCAATTTGTAAATCTCAACTAAATTTATCGTTTTCATCAATTGTAAGCAACATTGACCATCACGCTATACAGTTTCAACATTAAATTTCATTCAAATGTTATTGATACCAACTCTATTTAAAGTCGAGTTCAAATACTTGAAATATATTATGGATTTCGTTCAAAACACAATTGCACATGCAAACTTTTTAATTGCATGTTTGAATGATATTATTTATACATTTGTTGGCTTAATTCAAATTCTGGCTTTGCCTTTATGGTAATTTCGTACATGCCATAAATCTAAACTTAATTATTTAATGAAATTACATAAATTTTAAATAGCAAATTAAATTCAATTTGTATGGACATTTGCAAAAATACGCACATTATTTTAGTCAAGGACACACGGAGGAAAAGTCAGACGAAGCTTTTATAGGATTATCTGAAGAGCTGGAAGTGATTATTAAATGCCATTGTGAAATTTTAAAAACGTGGTATAAAATGCCCATTGGTTAGTTGTGCTTTTCAGCACGAAACGACAGTATTAACATAAAAATGAACATGCTAAATTCATTTATATTCATTTTGTAGCTCCCATTTATGACTTTTTTTTAAACAACCTTGCTCATTCCCAATGTCATGTCATGTCAGGAGAGAATAATTTTGTCAAAACCAAATCCCAAGATTCGTCTGAAAATAATTTCCCAAGAAGCAGTTAAAAATACAACCGTTTAATAAAACTCTTACACAATCAGCAATAATTTTAAAACAGTAATTGCAAAGAATTAACTAATGAAAGCAAGTATAATATGAAAAAAACAAAATTAATTTGGAAGTTTCAGAGAAACTTGAGATAGAAACTATATAGACCACACATTTTTCATGCTTAAATAATTCTTTGAAAACAATCTGTTGAAACATAAAAGATAACTTATTTCTCCGTAATAACGAGAGAATGTTGTGGTCAAAAGTCATTTAATTTTATAGTTCTTTGAAAACGAAAAGCAGACTAAATTTATTTTACATTAAATTGTTTTGTGGCTTATGGTTTTGTGGAAACTGAGTAAGAAGATGAATCTGCTGCATCCCTATATTTGTACGCTAAAGGAAAAGTTTGTTTAAAATTTTATCCGTAGATCACGGGCAGAATAAATTTAACTTAAGCTGCATTTTTATCAGTGGAAAATTAAAAGGGAAACCAAAATTAGCTAAAAGTAGGCGATGAAAATGAAATCACTCGACACATCGTCCATTATCTATTTTCACACATTCTAATAGTCCCATGTATGTAGGTTTTAAGCTAAACAAACATTACAGTTTCCAATCCTCGTCAGCATCTTTTAAATCTCTGTAAATGACTTTTACAATGTTTAAGTCCATTCAATGGATAGTCAATAATGTGTTCTTCAATAGCAAAGTTGTGTATGGTTATGTTTTGGCACATCGTAATGAGTCATGAATTGCATATTCAGAAAGTAAAGAGCAATTTATTTCACAGTTTGCTTTTAATATTCATTGCCTGCTTGCAAATTTAAATAAATTGTTGTAAAAATAGTTAAATGGAAGAATGAGCGAGTGGTATAACTATCAAAGAAGCAAAAAAAAATAATAATTAGCTTCTAGGTGTAAATTAGTTTGTTGCATTTCCCTTTAAGATGAAATCAGATACTTTGTTGTGATATCTCTTAATCTACAAATGAGACTGTCAACTCAATTCGGTTGAGTACAATAACAACTAATCAATGCTGATCGAAAAATTTCTCCAACCCGATCGTCATTTCGAAATTTAAAAAACGAGCTGTTCATTTATATTTATATTGTCCAATGCAGCGGAACAATGAATTAAAGCTTACGGCTTTGAGAAACAAAATGACCCCTGCAGCTCACAACAAAATATGCCTTTTCTCATTACTCTACACAAATTAATTTGCAGTTTCTATTTGGTTGTAAAAATTGATTTTGCATTATTGAATGGAAACTTTTTTAATCTTTTAAAAATATTTTGGAAATGTAATAAAATGGACAATAGAATTAAAATTGAATTTTGCTTCCTTATTGTCAACAGAGGAAAAAGGAAATTTAACTAACTAATTTACCTAAATTTTATACTACAATTTTCTCATATTACAAATTTATCAAAGATTTTCATTCAATTTCAAGCAATAACGTCTCAATTTTCTCATTTCGTTGATAATAATTGCTAAATTGTATTAAGCTATATAGTTGTCTGTAATGCGTCGCATCAATGGGAAAACCGGAATTGACATTAAATTTTTTGCATGGTCCCATTCTCAATTTGTATACATTTATACAATTTCAGATGAAATTTTTTAATGGTTTATTATATGTTGGGTCTTCACAAATTTTATAACTGTCAAGCGTAAATAAGTAAATTATAATACACGCACCTCTTATAATTTTAAAATTCTACATTTGTGTTTACATAACATCCCTGTGCTATCTAGTTATCGTTAGTTATTTAAAGAAGCTACATTTATGTTGATTATTTTTTAATCAGTAGTTGATGCGAAACCTGATTTGAGTACATTTTATTGTTGACTTACCTAATTTCTGGTCCGACTCTGCTTGCGAGTGTGACCTGACTTTCTGTCTTTCCAGAGTTAACTGTTTCTGGCACGACCATGTTATTTCTGGGATGCGGATTCCGTTGCATTCTTTTTGCTTAGCCTTTTGAAGGTCAGTCAGTTACCTGATGAAACAGAACCAGGAAAACTGTAATCAGAATCTTGTTTCACAAATTTCTTCATCAACAGGTGCCACAGGGGATATTTCTTTTATCTCAAACAAATCTCAATTTCTGAATTTTAAATGAATTTTGGGTGAATGAACCAAACTAAACTTATTTAATTGGCTTGTCCCATCTTCCTTTTTATCAAAACTATAAAAATGCAGATACTATTTGCACTCAAAACTCATTTTTCAGCCGACTTCTCACACTTCCCTGATTCTAAGAGCTATATATTTTTATGATGATCCATGCACACAAATTCAAGTTTTTTCCCCTACAAAAAAGATTTAGTCCCTTAAAGATGACACTAAAAAGATAATCCACTGAACATGGTCACATTTGGGTCAATTAGGTCCTAAGAATCGGTAGGAAAATAATTACAATGTTGGGGACAATGAACATATAACTATTGATACTTTCAATTCATTTGGCATTGATGTGAAATTGAAACAATGTAAGTAAGCATTAAGTATTCTCTCACAAAATTAAATATTAACAATGCTTATAATTTAGTCTACTGACTGTAAATAAGGAAATCAAGGGATTCAAATAGGTTAATGTCAACGGGTAATAATAATGCTACTAATAATAATTAATGTCATCTCGTATGAAAGCAAGTCTTAAATTAGTAGAAGTGTTATGACGCCTGTTTAGTTTTTATAATACAAAGTGTGTATGACATGTGTCTTTTAATTTGAGTGTATGTAATGCAATGCAATTTAGCTACAGTTGGCTGAAAGTAGGTCTTTCCAAATTTATTTCCTTCCTTCCTCCTGTTATGCACAATTTAAATTTGACGACTTACCTATTTTATATATATTTATATATCTTCCAGATTTGTAAAAGAACAGATAATTTCCAGTTTCGGTCACTTTTCAAGTTGAGACTGTGTATAACCCGTAACCCGTAATCTCCGACTCCAAAGAATGTTTCGGGTTGCGTTTGGGAAAATTGAGACAAACTTAAAACTTGACCTCTTACACACTTTTTGACAATTTGTGTCCGGAAATTAAAGCCGGTTAGTTGTCTCTTCATTCAACAACAACTAACGACTAACTAACTACCTGAGACTAACTGACTTGGTGGCTAACTAAACTCTGTATGTCTAATAAATATTTTGCGTTCACTTGTCTCCCATTCTCTACAAAATCTATCTACCTGTTGGATTTGAATGGACGCGATGTGGTCTTGAATTAAATAAACTCTTTATATTGTCTGACAATGCATTGCAATGTGGTCAAATACATGAAATTTCGTGCTAGTGCACTATATTTTGCTATTTCATCTTCTCTTTGCCATTTCATTCGAATTTGAGTTGGATTATGTTGTCTGACAAATATTATAAAACAGCAAAATTATTAGTATTCGATAACTGAATTGAAGATGAAGTAAGGATAAATTGTTCAGAGATTGATGCATTTAGCGGTTCTCCATAAGTTAGCGGTATGTTATTATATTTATATAACATCATTTACTTGTATTTAAGCCCAATCTGTACAAATATGTAATATTTCAAATGAATGTGTTCAAATAAATAGCCAATTTGTCAGTATAATTTATAGCAAAGTTTGCGTCAGAGGTTATACAATAACAATCGTTAGAAAATTGTCCAAGATAAATTCCGTTTTAATTGATTCTGTGCATTAATAGGATTTCTAGTTATTAACTTCATCTGCAATGCTTCGGAAATAGAAGTTCCAAGGTCGAAAATGCGCTAATTAATTTCCTGAAGCACTTCGACGGATTTCTTGCTAAAAGTAATCATATTTAACAGGTGAAACATGCAGTAATTAAAACATCTCAATTTACTATTATATTTTCGTCAAAGTCAACAAAGTAAAATTTTATTACTTCTGAAAGTGATTGGAGACAAAAATAATTAACAGAATCGACACTTGCATACAGAATTTTTGCAATTTGTATCATTCATTGTCCTAAACGTAGACAAATTTATTGATAAATGCAGATAACTCTTAACTATTAATTATTTTGATAGTTGTAGTAAGCGATTTAATTATTAATTAGACATAATAATATTTAATTGAACTTGTTTGATTTGATTTGTTCCAGTTTCTCTCTCTCTATATTTTGCAGAAGACACAAATTAAACCCGATCTTTTGATAGGCATTGATTTCATTGACTTACTTAAAATGGATACAACCGGTCACAAAGTAGATATTGCTGTCATCAATAATTATGCATGATTTGACAGCATTTGAAACCGGTGTTGACGACAGGTAAATAATTGGGTGACCTAGAGTGCTGACATTGACAATGATATTTACTGCTAATGAGTCGTCTTATACTTTGGGGAAAATGAGATGTGAACACTAGATTGTAAAAGCAATAAAATTAGTCAAAAATATGAATGATACATGACAGGGATCCATTCTTATTGTTACAGTTTATTTTATTGCTTTAGTCAGAAAGGTGCAATTCCTAAAATATATAAGTACCGTTCATTCGCCAGTATAGTTTTCTTTACCCTTTAAGCTTTTAAAAAAGGGATGTTCTGAAAAATGCAACGTGACTTGAGATCAAATTCTAATTGGACAAAACGAGCTGATAATAAATTTTTGATCTCGCCAAATCTGTCAATTTAGATTGTATAAAACAGAACGGGTAAACTGTAAATCCTTAAACTTAACATGATCATATTTTTCGTCTCTAGCAAAAATCAATATCATTCATTTATGTATTTAAATTATCTGAATATAACTGTATTGAAACAATGATTTAAACAAGTCATGTTATTTCCGGATAACCGTATTTGCATGTTTTGCATATGCCAATAAGATCTATCCAAGCATTCCTTCACGTTGAAATTCACTGGTCACAAAAACGTGAATTTGCCAAATTAACTATTGCTCCTCTCTTGGATTTAACTGTCGACTGTGTCAATTACGAGAACATTGCTTGTAATTTGTAAAAAACACATATTTTCAAGTAACAAATATAAAGAGTTGTAAAATCCAATTCTATGAAAATTTTGTACTATGGAACTATGGACTAAAATCCTAAGCCTCAATTCCACATATGCTTTGTATGGAAGACGGACAGACAGACGGCCGAGGCAAAAGCAATAGCTCTCCAGATATGGCGAATATGCAATTTCTTTACATGTTGCATAAATTACAAATAAAAATGAGATTTGATTCTCAAGAGAGCAATTCTCAAAATGAGCTCAACATGAAATGTTTGCAAAACCGAGACAAACGATTCCAAACGCAAAGGGATAAAAGGACGCTTTTCGCCACCTACAAAGCAATGCTGAAGTTTGAAAAGTTAGAGGGAAAAAACGTTTTAAATACTAGACTATCTTTTTCCGAAATTTAATCAAGAATAGAAATTAGCAATTATTAATCTGCGCCAAATGGCAACAACAGCAGCTTTTAACACGGAGACGGTTGAAGAGGATGCCGCAGATTTGCTGTTTCCCAAAGGTAAGCTCAATTTTATTACTTCATATTTAAAAGAAATGTACTGATTTAGACTGATTATAAACACATCTTTTAGAGTTTGAGAATGCCGAGGCCCTTTTGATATCCGAGGTCAGTTTGTTGTTGGAGCACAGAAGTCAGCAGAACGAGAACTCGGAGGACGAACAGGCCTTGTCCGACGTCTTCCAAAAAACAAGAGAATACTGTCGGCGATTTGGGAAGCTGAAAAATAACGAATCCATCACAAGGGTCAGAGGGTAAGGGAACTACTTCAAATAAAAATTGTTTTTTTTTTCTTTAAATATTTTATTTTCTAGGCTTCTTATGCAGAAAAAGCTTCACAAGTTTGAACTGGTCTCCCTTGCAAATTTATGTCCCGAAACTCCAGAAGAAGCCAAAGCACTAATTCCAAGGTACAGACAAAATTAGTTGTCCATTTATTCTTACGAAAATTGTTTCAATTTATTTTCGTTTGTTTCCAGTTTGGAAGGAAGATTTGAAGATGACGAATTACGCGAGATTCTTGACGATATACATACTACAATTTCTTTTCAATCTGGATAATTAATTATCAGTTATTGTTTAGTAATAATTATTGCTGTTTTTTTTCTACAATTAAAATATTATAATGTACAGATCCTTTGAAAATATAACGATTACTTTTATATTTTATGCTCATGCTCTTGTACCCCATTCATTTATAACCATCATCATAAAGTATTTACGGAATATCTGAGAAATTAGCATAACATGTTTAGCCAATTCTCTTATTTGAGGAAAACATGCACTCATCAGTTTCATAATAATAACATGAGTTACTTGAAGGCTAATTTTGTAGCTTCATTATTGTCTGTTGGGGAAAGAACAATGGCATGACCAATGGTAATGAGAGGAGCCATTGTTTGGGGTCCAACAACAGAGAGGACATATAGGTAATCGATACGGAACAACAGCAATTTTATATTTATTATCGTTAAGGGAGAAATAATGAAGATATAGATAGTATGTATGTGTGGTCGGTGGGAGAAAGTTAAGTAAGCAGTGCATGGATTGAGGTGAATCAATAAGTGAAGTAAACTGGAGGAGGACAAAACATTCCAACCAAAGAAGGAAATGAGAGAAAGTGGAGTTTTAGTTGATGGAAAGTGCAAAGGTAATAGTTGTATACAGTTACTTATGTACACTTAATCACCCCTTCATCAATATACAGTCCGCACCTACATGCATACAATAAATATGTATATATTCTCCTCAATTACTCTACATATTGACTTGCCCGAGAGAGAAAGAGAAAATCGTCACTTTTATTTCATTCCGCTGTTGACAATTGACCTACTCAGTGCTCTCACAATTTACTCATTCAAGCAGAAGCGTGGTCGTAAAGAGAAAGTCTGGTTATATCCTTAACTCAATTTATGTCAACTTTCCCAAAATCATGAGCAGGTATAAATGGAATTATTTTATAGAGCTATTTAAAAAGAGATAAATCCTCTTATTAGTTCGTGATTCATCTTCCATTTGCACGTATTGTGAGTGAGGAGAGAAAGAATTTTGTCTCTCTCGCTGACTTTCTTTCCCTATGCTCCCTCAATGACGGCATTGGATGGAGTGAAAGGACAAGGGCCAATTAGCATTTCGTGTTATGTCCTATTTATTATATTCTCGTAAGTGAATAATATGATGAGACTGGTTAGTTGGCTTCAGTTGGCTGAACCCTTTTCCGTATCACTTCCCAAATTGTGCGCATCTCATCTCACATCCTTCCTCTATCTACTTGTCACCTTATCTCCACTTTCCCACTCGCCACCAACCAAAACTCACTTTTTATGTCAGTTTACAATGATCCCCAGATTATGATCGGCTTCTTTCTTCTCCCCACCAACTTGGCCGAGAAGGAAACTTTTGGAAATTCACACAAATCTCACGCTCATTGATTATTCTTCAATAATCTAAGAAGACTTGAAATAGAGTTGGATATATATATAACTTTTAATAATTTATTCTCAAGTGAATTTGTAATTTTGAGATATAAATTATTCATTGCTCAATTCATTATGCATTTATTCTATATTGACGAGTTATTTAAAGTATGCATATAAATTTCATTTCATACTTCACATGCACATTGTGAAATAAATTAATTTTGGACCATTTTGATTGCGATTCCGAAAATTAAGAGAAAGTAACCTTTCTCCAAAACTTTATACTGTTCTATTGTTCAGGTTCTAGTTGGCAAATAAATTCGTCTCCTGTTCTTGTAATGTTCTCTTGGTCTCTATATAATAATGTTTCTCAGTTGGTTTATTTTCTCCAATTTGTGCAAATGCATATTTATGGTCAACATCTAGAACAGTAATAGAGTATATATACCTATGTATGCATTCATTTTTCCTAGTTAGTTAGTTTTGTCATTTTAACAAGACTTGCATGCTTACCTGATTCCTTAGTTTGGGATAACGCTTAGCCAAAAACCAAAGAAAATGTAGAGAACCCTAACGATACAGTAGACGAGATCTTATTATTCAGCAACACAAATTGCTACATTGCTAATACTATAATATACAAAGTTTTGTGTTGTTTGTAAGACTTGGGGTGGAAATTGTAGTTGGGAAAAGAAAGTTGGTTTTTGTATATTTTCTTACATTTTGTGCCTTTGGGTACTTTTGGAATACTTTGCATTTCTTTGAGCGGTTTGTGTGTGGATATTTGTGTTGATCGCCATTTCCTGTATTGCAAAAGAATATGTTGTTAGGATGTACACAACTTGTCTTAACTCATTCAATTTCTCGAGTTTTCCAAAAAAAAAGTTTGGGTTCAGTACTTTTTATGAGTACATATTTGGGTTGTTGTTGGCGTATACAAGTGATGATGTGTGAAGGCTTTAAGTGTGGACATTTATTGGGGAGGTTGAGATTACGGGAGACCCTTTAGTCTCTGGGCGAGAAAGACTTCATGCTGTGTCATAAAATTAAGAAGAGAGAAAGCAGTCGCAACTTTTAATTGATTTTGTATGTTCTTCCATTAGACCAAAGTATCCCTGGCTGATGGAGAGTTTCGCAATCTGAATTTATTTTAATTGCTTTCACCCCAGAGGTCCACTTTATCCAATCACCAGCAAGGAACCATGTGGAACCTATATATACTTTATAAGGACGTTGATTGACTTGTAAAGATTTTGTCAGCAAAGTCTTTGGTTACAAATAAACAAGTATAACTAACTAGCTGTAAAAGTTTACCGTCGAGTAAGTAGGATGTATTTGTCTGTCGATGACAAGTTAAGTTGGAAACATGACACTACATGGCATATTAAATGATTTTTGTGGGGAAATAAAGACGGACAAATTCTAGAATTTGTTGTGTATGGCATGAGTGATTATGACATTTGCATGTGACGGAAATAACCTAAATTTAGATTTAGGTATATTTTTCTTCGAATGACAGCTTTTCCTCCTTTTCTAAACACCGTATGAATTAAGCCTTTCACCACCAATACCTCATTTCAGTCTCTCCGGTTAAATTACGAAAGCTGTTGTAATCCCTCTTTTATGTATATCGACAATATCAAATTCAATTTTCATAACCTTCATACTCGGATCATATTTCTCTTTTTGTAACGATTCAAATGTGAAATTGGATTGAATTGAGAACATCTAAATAAACGTGCATGAACATGGGAAAACAGTATTTGGCTTCTGTAATAATCATAATGAAATTGGAAATGTGAACAAGGAAAATGACAACAATAGCTGAAAACATTATTCACACAGTCAATATTATTTTGATTACGTAGGACGCGTCTATATAATTTTGGGCTGAATGCATGAGTCTGATGAGCTGGCAACAAATTAGCAAACATGAGCAGAAAGCATGAAATTGTTCCATGAATTTGATTCCCTGTAAGATCCTAGAGTGGTTTTCTACCACGGAATAAATTTTACGACTTGGAAAAGTCACTTATTACCATATCCATCTTGATGCTTCCTTTTAATAAAATAAGTTTAATGTTTTACACTCGCTTTGCAAGATATCTTCAAAGTTGGTCTAATAATGAATATGCAAATTACAACAATGTTACAGTCGACCAGCACAAATGTTTACTCAATCTCTCTCTCTCTCTTTCTTTTAGAAAATACCTACAATTTTCTTCCTTCATAACTATGTAGCATGTGTCTTCACCTCTTATTATAGAAAATTCACTTGGTTCGTTCATAATATAAAAATATAATAATACCACAAGAGGTAGGTAAAGCGCAATTAATTAGAGTGTATTATGGATCCGAGTACCAATTATTTCACTTGTAGTTATATTTTTATTGGCAGACTGCTTCAATTCTGGACAGCTATCCAATCTTAAGTGAACCCATTTCGCAAGTCAAGTCAACAATGAAGGTTTTTGAGAGGAGGAGAGTATTTTAAACAAACAAATCGGGTTTGTCTCCCTCGAGCGAATAAAGACTGTAGCTTGCACAACGCGTGAGGCTAAAGGGCACCAGAGTTGTTTTCCAGGTGAAAATAATGAAAACAGAGCGACCAACCAATCCAATATCCACCTTTTCAATGCTCAAGAAACTCTGCATATAAAATCCAGTGTGCAGTGAAAAGTTAAATGTTGACTCGGATGTTGGTTGTGTTATTATTTGGTTGGCTATCTCTTCCCTTCCTAGTCAAAAGTTTACATTGGCATCCCCCACTAATAATATTCACTTTCACTCACAGACTTTACTCGCCACTCAAACTTCCATGAGACACAGAGTATAGATTTAAATACACAATGCATCAAGGAATGGTTCAATTGAAAGTGAAAGATTGGAAGGAAAAGAAGACTGATTGCATTTTCACACAAATATACTCTCATGCGTTACTCTCACAGCAAATTTAAAGTGGAATCACTACTACTAACTGAATAGTGTAGTGCACCTTGGTCGTATTGTGCTTATCTATGTACATTGTGTAGCTTGGGAGGAAAGTGGACGGACGGGGTTGGGGCAAAAGTGGAGTGAAAAGCAAAAGCGAGTTGGACTCACATTTCCCATAGATGCACATTGATTTTCTCCCAGTCTGCCTTTAGTGTTGGCTTCCAAAGGGTTCGTGCCAATTTCTCTCCCACTTTCCATTACAACAAAACATATTCTATCTCATATCAACTCGTCTCTTTGCTTATCAAGCACAAAACAACCACGGCTTATCCACAAATTGTTTACAAAGTCTGAAATAGAATTATTTTACTTAAGCAAAGTGACAACTTTTCAACATCAACAACAGTTCTCGTCTCTCGTATATAATCAAGACTGACACTACTTGGTAAAAGTTTTGTGAAAGATCTTAAATTACATATATTATAAAATTCAACAAAAAAACAAAAAAAAATATTTCGATTTCTTTAATTTCAACAGTGAAAGTTGGGGAGATAGGAATGCGTTTGTGTTGTATGTAAAAAGTTGACAATAAAAAAAAGATTGAGAGAAACAAGGGGAGACACAAATATCAGTGAAATAGATGAAAAAGAGAGTGACAAGAGACAAAAGTTAATAGGTTTTTAAGGCTCTAGGACAGAAGTCAACAAAGTAACATAGTAAAGTAAAGACTCAATCAAAGACATTCACTCATTTTGTATCCCATTCTTGACAAAGGATTGGATGAAATTTTCTCTTTGCTGTATAAAAAAGGGTAAGAAAAGAAATGCTAAGAAAGGTGTTCGCTTGGCATATGAAAAACTGACTTTGGTGTCACTGACTGTGCTAATCCCGTGTGTCTCTATTTTCTCTTTCTCTGCCCTCCTTTAGAAGAAGAAAATCTTGTGGAAATTACATCCATCAGATGGAAAGCGTTGGACCGAATATAATTGGTATCAGATACTGTATGTTGTAGATCTATTTGATGGATGACTTGTACAATTCGTATACAAAAGGAAATAATTCTATTTTTATGACACAAATGATAAGAAAGTGACCACAAGTTTAATAGAGACAAAATTAAGAAAAGTTGACAAAATTGTACAATGAGAGTGGAATGATTTGTAGGAAAGATAACTGAAGAAGAAGGTGAGAAATCAATTGTTAAAGTTTTCCTCATTCTTTCCTCAATTCCCCACTTTAGTTCTTGCGGTCAAGAGAGAGGATTATTTGCACAAGAGCCCAAACGAGGAGTGAAGAAGACAAATGTCCACGAGAAAATCTCCGTCTTTTACAAGAGTTTGGGTTGGTGGGTGAGTAAAAGTTTTTTTTTTCTAGTGTCAAATAACTCTGGCTAAAAGTATAGAGTGGCCTAATAATATATATGTAACTTTCTCCCTTGTATTCATTTACTCACTTTCATTCACGTCTTCTTTTCTCATCCCCTTCTTCTCGCCTTTGGCCATTTTCATCATCTACGCCACATAAAACACCGGAATTGTCATATCACTTTCACTCTGCTCACATTCTTCTTTAGCCTCTGACCTACCATTCAATCCCGAAGCCATCAGCTCACACGTAGTAAAAAAAATGCACATTATGTTTATTATGATGATCATATCATGGTTGCTTGCACTGTTGTTGGAAACATCAATTTTAATATTTCACGTTACTTTTTGTTGAGCTGAAAACTTGAATAAGACAAATCAAAGTTGAAAGGATAAGAATAAAAAGGCACTTGCATTCTTCCAGATTTATTTTGTGCATTAAGTAGACATTCCTTTTGCCGTTACTTTAACACCATCAACTTTAATGGATGTGTGTGTTGTTGTTTGTTGTGAGTCTGATGCATCATTACCACTATTACTCAACTTGAATGGGTAATGACAATCCATAATTATCACTTTGTGCGGATGCGAGTGTCCATTTATTTTTAAGGGGAAAAGTGAAAGGGACGTTGTTTTATAACTGATGATCTGCTCCAGTGCATTGCAATGACAAGCGGAGTGGGTAATGTGAGAAGAAGGGAGAGAAAGTTTGTTGATGGAGTGACTTAGTATCCGTTTATATTCCAATAGCAGGGAAACCATTTGCTCGTGATAAAATAGATTTCTCTTCAGCAATGTATTTAGAAAGCCATATCATCCATCTACTGCTTATAATAAATTTATAGCTTTTGTTTGCTATTACACCAAAATAACATATTGCAGCCACAATATTACATGAGGATAGACCAGAAGGGAAAACAATTGTTTCCACCATCAAATTCGCCCATTATTTTCTGAGGAGAAACTATTACATTAGACTGGCTCAAGTGGTTGCACTTGAATCTTCAGAACTCCGACATTTAGGATACACGGTCAATGTTACTTGAGCATTTAACCAATGTACTGTAGTAAGTTACAATGACAAAGTGCAAGGTTTTGTGGAGCCTCAATAAATTGTTGGGTTGGATTGTGTCGTCCTTATTGTTGCTCATTACTTATACTCCAACGGAGGTATTATTATTATATTATGATAACAACAAATATAAAGTAAGGAATAATATATAAACCATTATTCAGCTGAGAATTGTAAAAGTAAACAGAAATGAATGTCTTGAGACTTGCACTTTGTCCTCATCTCGTCTATCTCGTCTTCATTCTCAGTATTCCTGAATCCACCAACTCATATTACATACGTATTATTGTTTACAAGAGACGAAGAATGTTCGAAAGAAAAGTGCTGTTTTATAAAATAATTTTTAGCTGTACTTGCATTCAAGATGATAAAAGCTTTTTGTTCCTGCCTTAGCTTTTTAAGAAATATTCTCTAGTCCCAGCTTTATGTGTCCCTTGAAAGATTAATTTTAGTTTATTAAAAAAGTTAGAAGAGTAAAACATTTTTTAAATGAATAATCTGACAAGATTAACAAGATCAGGGATAAAGTAAAATAATACAGCTCTTGGCTTTTCCTAAATCTGCGTCATTTGATGACATATGCCATAAAAGTGAAAGGAGAGAGGTGTTGTTTAATTTAAACGTGTAACATGCCCAGGAATTCTTGCCGTTTTAAGTGCTGTAAAGAAATGTCGAACATG
This sequence comes from Proisotoma minuta, assembly GCA_034698145.1. NCBI lineage: Eukaryota > Metazoa > Arthropoda > Collembola > Entomobryomorpha > Isotomidae > Proisotoma > Proisotoma minuta. Next base: position 54,596 of record JAQIXN010000172.1, read on the forward strand.
AAAGCTGAGTAATGAGTTGTTTCATACTTTATTTATTTAGCACGTGCATCACTTTTTCCTCTACTCTCACGGGATAGAGACATAGAGGCAATAATAATTTGGCAGTCAAGTTTTAACTGCTTGACTTTAGACCTGTCTGTGTATTGCCCTTTTCATAGTACAGGTCACGGGAATATAATGTTGTTCTATTAAATTTATCGGAAATCGATTGCAGTTGTAGGTAAGCAGATATTCGGCACATGAATTCAGATATATAAAAAGAGTAGATTTTCTCTATCATTAGTATAATCATGATAATATAGCCAAAGAATATCCAGCGAGAATCATTGTGGTTCATTTTATATTTTACACGTACAAATATTCTCATCATCATCTACTTTTCTCAAGCTGCGTCTGTTGGATCTCTGTTTCAGGTATTGAAAAAGTTCACGATTGTCTGGCATCATGTTATCGTATGCCTGTGATATCAAAGATATTAAGCTGGATGAAAGTGAAAAAAGTAAGAGGAAAGACAGCCTCTGTGTCGGATTCTAAGAGGATGAGTATTGAGAAATGAAGTTAGGATATTATACTTTACCTTTTCATATAGAATGTGGTGCATAAAATATTCTACCTAGCTAGAAAAATGAAGTCCGGAAGCAGGAGATTGTGGATAAGCAGCTTATACTAGTAGTGCAATTACTCTTGGAAGATTTTTTGTGTGATGGAATAAATATATGCAATTGGGCAAAAGCATTATTTTTATGCTAAACTACTTACGAGCATATACAAATTGAAAAATGATTCATCGTCAATCTGATTTGTTATGTATTCTGATGACAAGTCTGGGTGGTGAATTATTACTTTCACTGTCTATATTGTTAATACTTGAACAAAGGAATACTTATTACTTTAGCCGTAGTTGGAAACAAATAAACATTCTAGGTAGATATTCGAGGGAGTGGGGGAGAAATAGGAAATGCGTACAACAAAACCCAAAGATGCTGGTAATTTGCGGCTGCTGCCGTTGTTTTCCTAATGTAACTTTAAGCCTGTCCGATTTCCCATTGTAACGGGATTAATGAATGATTAATGACTCGGCAGTTCTTTCTTACTGTTCCGGACTAACTTGAAGTAATTGCACCTCCAATTTCCTTGAATTTGAACCATTACAGTCTTGTCAGGAAGCTAAAGATAAAGATTAGGTTATCTTCTTATACATTTGCCCCAGCTTTTCTATATCCGTATAGTTCTGTTCTGCGTGTCAGATCAACATTCCAGCTTTCTTAGAGTAATCTTGTTCATTATTAGCCCACTCATCATCCAATACGTGAAAAACAGCTATCGAGTATAAAATATATACCTTTTTCTTGTCATTCTGAAAGATGCAGTAAGGAGAGTATGAATCCAATTAAACCACAGGGGGTATCTGAGAAATATACTAGTTTGTAAGTAACTTCATTTTCAATTCAAGTTGTTTGCGTTGTCACCATTATCTGATTATGCCTGCTGAGTGAAAGGCTTCAAATTCGCAGAGATTTTATTATTACCTATTCAGGAAGAGCTTTGTTCATCCAAAGCCTCAATTCATAAATCCACACCATTTGTGATCTCTGAAAGCAAAGTAAAGTTGTAGCACACGTAGCTCCCAGCAAGAGTGGTTTAGATTTCTCATTATCCGAGAACTTTGGTGAACCAGAATTATGATGATGGTGATTATTATTATTATGCACACACATTCATTATCCTCATTAATTCTGAATCCCTTATTCAATCAGATTCAAACTTTTCATCTAAACACCAACTCCTCAGTCTAATGATCAGTAGAAAATAAAGTTGCATGAAAAGTACGCACTTGAGTTTGCTTTCTTTTGCATTTGTTCATTCATTCCGTAACTCAAAGATAATCCAAGAAGGTGTTGAGAAATTGAAAATTATATGATGATATATAAATAAATATATATAATATAATGATAGAGATGCAGAAATGAATAAAGGGCGTGGTTCCATTTCGTACATCTTGCTATATTGGAGATTCGCATAGTTGCGTGATTGACGGGGCCTAATTAATTTCTTAGTATAACAACAAATGTAAAGGGTTTTGATAATTCAAAGTCGGATTTTGGTTTCATTATCAGTATATGTATAGATATATGAATAAAAGTCACCATTGTAAACAAATAACTTGGTGCAGATGAGCCAATAATAGCATAATGAATGGAGATTTATACAACCCAACAATAGAAAATCTTGTGTATTGTAAGTGAATAGGTACAAAAATAAACTGCTTTTAAATTCAAGCTCGTATGGATAATGTGTAGCTGTAGTGTTCATGTATCACACGTCGCCGATCGTGTAATGAATATTGTCACTTATGTATACACTTTTTAATACATTTATGAGGGTTACAAATGTAATAAATGAGCCAAGAGTGTGAAGGAGCAATTTCAATAACAATTTCAGCATGTGGCTCAGCACGTCTTTCGTGTAGCAATTTATCAGCCTGTTTCCTTTGTGGAAATTCCCCAGATATTTCCTCCAATTATAATAATAGTCACATGAAAAAGAATAAGATGCTGCCATGAATTGTCAATTCAACATTGAAACCATAATGCTTTTACATTTGATCCAATTTGCGATGAAATACTTTTTGAGTAGGAGAAGAGACATGAAAAATTCGTGTTCCCTATGAAAAGGATACAAATACAATTATTATGCATAAGATCTCAAATTACAATTACCGACTATTTTTGAATTTATCGCTAAAAATCTTTGCTCACGTTGAGAGCGTGTATTTTTGGTGGGTCAAAAAGTGGTTGTATGTTTTGCCCCTCCATTGCGTCTTCTCTCTCTTCTTCTTCCCTGATGAAATAAAGTGATTACCTTTACTTTGTTGATTTTCTCTCGAGACTTTCCAACTTTGTAGTGTAGTCAACTTTATAATGCAAGTCAAGTGTAAACTTTTTTACTTGTATATTTTTATTGGCCAAGATACAAACTTTATTCTAAACTGCTCCAGTAGAAAATCGATTGTCACTTAATAGCTTATGCTGCCACCACTATAGTAATTTCTAAAGAGTTATTCTCTCTCACTTGTGTGTCTCAACTAGACACCTTGAGAAACATTGTGACGATGCTGTTAATAAATTTGGAGCTGTATATTAAGCATCCTCTTAAAGTGCTTTTCATTTATTCAACTAAATATTTCAACTGTTAATGTTCGCATAAATAGCCACCTTTTTATTTTATTTTTGTAGATTCAAATTCATTATCAGCTTCATCATTACTAATTATCGTCAATAGGGAATCCCAAATAGTTTCAGTTTTTTCTTTCATTAAAATTAATGTACTGTGCTATAACAATAACACGTGTATAATTGTGGTTCTTAAGTGTGAAATTTTTTTTGTACTTACATTTAATATACTTAATATACTTAAATTTTCCGGATACTATTCCGCCGAAATAAAATTTAATTGTGTATTATGGAAGTTCTAGAGAATTATCCGCCTTGTTAAATCTTCCTAATTTGCAATAATTATCAAAGAAAACTAGTGTTTTATTATCCATTTTTGTTCGGCTTTTGAGGATATTAACTTGAGTTATATTGACTTTATTAGCTTTCGGAGCAATC
>JAQIXN010000173.1:0-58122 GCA_034698145.1 Proisotoma minuta
AGAGGTCAAAAAATGTCGCAATCAGCACGATTTAGCTAACTCTCCGCTACATATTTACACCTGTTTACCAAGAGTTTATTTGCTCGTGTGAATGAGAGATAACAATTAAAGTGGAATTTTATTTATGTCCCGTTATCAACACATTATGCTACAATTAATATGCATGCATCAGACTGAAATTTTGACGTCACATGGCATAACTTATTATTTATTGAACTCTACCCTTGTCAGCCTCAAGTAGCTAATTGTTACATGTTTGTTTTCCTATAAATAATGCGAACTGGACAAAATGCGATGAACGTTGTGGAATGCAAAGCTTAAAGTATTTTAAGTGTTTTGCATCCTAGTTGCACTTTTAAAATCTCAACTTGTAATTGCCATGTACAGAAATTCCCAGCTTTGATTAAAAATTAAAGCCGATGGAATGGAATTTAATGCCATTTATAGGAGTAATATGGAGAAATATTTCATCATTTCATGGATGCTTATCAATTTCAATGTATGTACTTGGGGAAATTGATTTTCCCTGATTCTTGGAAACCAACTCGTCACATTTTCTCGTTGTAATTAAATCTCCATTTTTCTTTTTCAGAGAAAAACAAAATACCGTCATCAATCAGTCTTCGACATAATAATCCTTCATTTTGGTTTTCCGTTGATTGTCCAAAGTTCCAACGCTCCGTATAAAATAAATCATTTCCCCTTTCACTAAATAACAAATGCACGTGCCACAAACAAATGGAAAGAGACATAAAAGTTCAATTCACTTTCCTCAGTGGGTAGCAAAATTGTTTTTACTCTGTTAACACATTTTACTTCATGATTTATTTGCCTTGGCTTAATTAGAAGGCACAATTTTATTTTGGAGAGTCTAATTTAACCGAAATATAAATACTTGGTATGAGCAATTTTGTTTTTATGCAATTTGTTTGCTGTTGAAAATTAGAATTGTTCAAACCCCTTTATTATCAAATTTGCGGTTAGATGCATGAAATCATTTGAGTGGAAGTAGTTTTGTAAATTGGATGATAATCATGGTACTTAAGGGTTAAGGCTAATTTATTAAAATATTGGATGAGGAGATGATGGATCACTTTTTCTCAAAGCCGTTCATTGGGGGCAGGTGAGAGAAACTCGATTTCCTCCATTTCCTGTATTCTCACAATAAAATCAACAGGGAACGAACAAGTCAATTTGTTTCCTCGCTTTAATAGCTTAAAATGTAATTTACCGGGTTATTAACAATTAAGGGCCCTTGGTTTGAAGAGTTGTGTAATTTATGAGATTAGCATTTGATTCCTTGCTGTGTCTATACAGTCTAAAAAATACATGCTACTAGATTTTAGTCCCTCAGTTATGATAGACTCTGTTTATCAGTTTAGATTGACGGTTTAATATTTATTCTTGGCCTACTTCTGAACAATGTAATATTTGCAGCCTGGAGGAACTTAATCTTCTTTATGACTTGATTTAAGTAAGAGGTGTAACATTGGAAAGCAATGATTTACTTCTTGGACTGGACATCGCAATCTAAACTAAATCTAAATAAAACATTTACAAATTTCACATCACATGAAGAATTAGAAGGCAGACCACCCAGCAATTGGTCCTTAAGGATAAGGACCCATTGTCAGCCTTTGCATGAGAAAAAATCCAGCTCAGCTAAGAAATAACAAGTAAAAATCTCTCATTGGAATGAAAAGTCAATCCGATCATGAATTTTTATATGTATAAAACAAGTTGGTCAATCGATGCCAAAAGAATAAGAAACTCGAGGCATAAATTACTAAAACAGATTTAAATTTAGATATTTGATTTTGATTTATAGGTTACCTACATGTATCCCTTTAGAATAAATCTGTTTGAGGATTTATGCCTTTTTGTTATTTCCTCAATGATAAATAAATGAGAAAAAATAAGAAAGAGCAAGTCTCATTTAATTACGACAATAAAATGACGTTGGGATGACACTGCATAAAAAAGAAATGACTTGCGACTGTGACCTTAAAGACCTAAATAATAACAAATGTTGTTGGCAAGTTGTAATCTAAGTATTATTGTCTTGGGAAGTTCCAAGATCAAGTACATATGCATATAACACACATTTTTATTACTATTTGGAGTTGGAGTTGAGCGTGTAGGTGGGTGTGGACATTTGACCACTTGACATGACGTCCACTATATATATACATACGTACAACTTTTTACTACGGACGTATACAGTTGTAGTATTATGCTAATTACTTACGAGCGTAAGTATTTAATTTCAAGAACGTGTACAGCCCCAAACTATAAAACAACAAATCTTCCATGCTAATAAGTTTATTATGAGATAATGAGGCTTTAAAATAATGTCTCATCCCCTTTTGTCAAAAGCCAAGGCGCCAGGTCCTGTCATTTTCCATTATTTTCTGGCGAAAATAATTAGAATTCTGGGTAAACCACATGGAACACGTACGTACGTATTTGGGGTTGATGCAAAAACTTAAGATGCGCAATTAATTATAATTTTGTTGGTGAAATATTTATCGTAGATCATAGCATACTATAAACAATTTATGTGAAGGGATAATTTGTTTCAGCACATAATAATAAATCACGTTTAGCTTTGCCAAAATCAAACAATTGGGTGTTCCTCTTGCTTCAAAAGCAATGTCGACTGGAGCCGGTTGAATGTCATGTCCAAGTCTCAAATATATTTACGCATTCATTATTAGCCTTTATTTACAATAGGAACTGTTATCAGCCAAGGATTTACTTATATGATTTTGTATCCAGTAAGTAAAAGTAATTTTGCTCAACTGTCAAAACCCAATTCCTTTTATGTCTCATGATGGCTGGTCGATTGATCCAATTGCAATTGTGTGGTCTCTCCTTTATGTACTAATGTCATCCTCCTTTCATTTGTGGCCAACAATCATTTGTGAATTTGCTCAACACGAGACGAAATGTCAACTGGCACTGGAGAAAAACTGGAGAGGATTTGGAAATGAGCGAGTGAGATGAATCGACAACTCAAATCAACAATCAAAGCTGACAATGAACAATACTTTACATGGGATTGTTGCGGGAGATAATTGAGATTTCGGGAGTGGAGACACACGCCCTGTCACATTATGAATGATTGATTGTCTTCATCTAAATGCTCCAGATTCTGCAGCAGCTTTAAAGAAATATCCATACAGTTGTTCGGCTGCATTGTTTCATATATTGTAATTAATGCATTTGTGTGGCCAAGCTTTGGGACAATTGAGTTGAGGTGAGAAGCCACCCGTTATGCAAAGATTTCCATGAAAGATTTATTTAAAAAATAATCCGATCTAATACAAATGCGGTATTTCCCCAATGAAGCGGTCAAAGGATGAGAGAATTATTTGTTATTTATGGGAATTCCATCACCTATCTAATACAATACCCACCCAACTTTGTTCTGCTCATTATGCTATGGCTTTTACCCTGTGTAATAAACAAATTTTTATTTTCTTGGAACTGTTTAATAATCATTTTATTATAATTAATTCAACAATTCTATAAAAGGTTAAAAATAGCACTTATCAAATCCTTAGACGCATTTCAATTCCCAGAAAACAATTTTTGAATCGCAGTATCAAAAAGACGATTGACAATCGAACTTTTTATGTCCAAGTATCACTTGGCCTTCATGATACTTCATCTACTTAATGGCCAACTTCACATTTACATAAATGCGTAGATTTCAGAAATGTAAATAACTTGTCATTGATACTCATCATTAAGCAAGTAGCTGTAAATAAAGGAGTGAAAATTTTATTTCTTGGAACAATTCAAGTACCAATTTCCGCTTATTAGATGACATACCGTAATTAGATTTCTATTAATCAATTAACAAATGAAGATGTGCTAATTTTATAAGTGGAGATGTCCCCTATTCATCATGTCACCGGGCGAAGTTTGTTGCACTTAAATTAAGAATTAGTAAAGCAAACATAGCATTACTTCCTCCACTCATAATCGGCGTGTAAACAAATGCGTTACATAAATGTTATAACTTGAAATGAAATCACATCTTATCCCATCAAGCTAAACATTAAGATAACATCCAAATGCCTACCCTTTGTTTAATTCTTTGAGAGTTTATTTGCTTGCTTGGATTTTCCATTCCTTGTTCACAATTTAAATTAAGTTGAATGAAGCAAATTGAACATAAAGGAGGCTTGCTAACACACCAACAACATTTATAAATGAGTCACTACGCTGAATGCAAATACCTGAATTAAATATAATCGGTTAACTTTTCCTCTGGGTGGTTCTCAAGTGGCCATTTGTATGTTGGAATTTGTTGTCGTTAATTTGTTATATTTAATTTAAAATTAAATATCAATTTCATAATATTGACAAAACGTTGAAAGCAAGAGGTTTGCATACAAATTGAGATTTTTGAGACTGAGGATGGGATAAATTTCTTTTCCATTTGAAAACCTGAACGCCTCAATTTCCAGTCTAAAGGGTTGACTATAGAACTAAAGATGAGAGCAATTTAAGTCTGGATTTTTATGTAATCTCAAAATATTTGAATATCCAGGAAGGATTAAAATGATAAAATAGAAATGGACCGGAATTTGTATTTAAAAATATTATTATGGACCACAACAATCGTGAAATTCTCATCAGATTTTGGATTGGAATAAATGGAAGGGAGGAAAGGGAAGGATTTTCGGGATGAAAAGGTGTGAACAAATACAAAAAGGTGTTAATCACGATTGGCATGGCATTTTATCATCTACATCCACCTTTGGCTCACAACTTATATTAGTTCCACTCACTCTCCATTCAGCCACAAACTCTTGTCCATTTTTGTTTTAATTTAAAAAATAAAGCCAACACGAAACAAGAGAACATAAATACCTATATTTTGATATCCAAAAATTTTGTACTCATTGGCAATCGTTGAGAATAATGCAAACTGATTCGTTATGTACACATATATATTTATTGTATGAATAAAATGCCAAGTTGGATGGATGTATGTCTCAAAAATAGCTTTGGCATAAGTCATAATAATGTTGAAAGGTGAGGAAATGAGAAAAACTTCTCTGCTTGAAATAAATGAGGCAGTTTGCTCCCAAATTTCCTCAAATTGTTGAAAAGAAAGAAACACATCACAATTCATTCTCCTTGAAGTTTTAATGTCTTAAAGTGAACAGAAGGTAATTAACCATTTGACTTGGTTTTCCTCACCATAACTCTGAATTCAATCTTTTCAAAATTCTTTCCTGGTGGTCCAAAGGGAAAACAACTTCTTTAACTATTCTACACATAATTGCAACATTATTGCCACACATATATCTTACTCATTCCTCTTAAAATATATAAACCTGTAACCTGTCGGCTTTTGTTAAAGTTTCCCATTTTAATTTGAATTTTCCAACAAACTCTTGACTCTGTTCAAAGAAATGCCATTTCATCTTTTCAATGAACCCTTTTCTTGACGATACTACTACATACATATGCTTTATGTATGTTATGGAGATTTACAAATCATTTCCCATAGTGTCTACTCCTCTTAATTTACTCATCTTTCTAACAATACAAATCAAACACCTCATTCTATAGCCTGATTGATTACCTCATCAAAATTTCAGCGGTTATCCCTTTCTTTTCCCCATTTTTCTTGTGTATGAGACCACAGTGGAGTGTTGCTCATTATGCGTAACTAACTACCACTGAAAGGTAAGTGTAAGTAAATTAAATTTGGTCTCCAACTAAAGATAACGCTCGCAATATGTTGGTAATAATAATAAATAAGTAGATAACTAAGTTGCCCAGAAAATCATCAACACCTTCAGCCTTAAGTGCCCCTTGAACCCTATTCCTATGCAGTCATCATACAGTAACTTGAAGTTATAATGTAAAAGTGATGGACTTATCCCCGCCTGTCCGTCTCTCTTTCTTCCGCTCCTTACTAGTTAATTGTTAATGGATTTGTTCAATCTTGTTTAGCCAAGGAAAACAATGACGATAAATGATTCCAGTTTACCCTAAAAATCCTTTTCCTGCAGAAACAGGACATGGATGATACTGGCCAAGATTTATTTCCACTTCAAATGATAAACTTTCTCTCAAACATTGAAACATTCCTCGATCAACAAATCAACTTTGAATTCACTCACTTTTAAAACTTGTAAATTGCTACAAGGGACGGGAAAAATTATTCATACATTGCCATCACAATTTAACATATTCAATTTTTGACAATTAATAAATTAAATGGTTCTGATATATATCCAATTAAATATTATATACATGCATTTCAAAAAGCTCCGTTTGATCTTTTTTTTTTTACTTTTCCCTGGAGCGTGCTTTAAGAAGAACAATGTCAAAAAGCATGAACTCGAGTCAAAGTCGGGCAACGTTTTTTTGTGGGTGAGTTGAAAAGAAGAAACATGATCCATTTTTGACCGGACATGCAGAAAGGTCGGTATCTAGCAGCTTTAGGTAATTAATGATAGATAAGATCGTTCTTCACTTTTATTTTTATTTTAGAATGTTGGAATTAATGAATTAACGATGTGGTGATGGGAGTTGATGTGTATCTCGTTGGTTCGGCTCCCTTCAAGGCATTTGTGTCACTTTGTCACATGATGCACCCTCAAGACTTTACATATCAGATATCCTGGATGAGTCTTATTCTTTCCCTTGGATTACTCTCCTCTTATCTTTTCAAAGAATCTTAATTACTTGCAGTTAAAGTTGCAATTTAAATTATGTAAATTGGATGAGATTTACTTTACTTATTCAACCTGCAGCTTGGGAATAGTTTCCCTCTTGCATTTCAATGAATTAAGGATTTTGTTCCACTTATTTATCAGAGATAAGAAAAAGATCAACAAAGGCTGCCGATTCCCCTGATTGGCATTAGAGAATGACGATAATTGTCCATCAATACATGTACATGTAATGATACAATGCCCTTGACTTGGCTTAGATTGATTGAAACAAATTAATTAATCTTCTTAAATTATATTAGGTCAATATCGCGGCGACACACGCGACACGGATCAAATTTTTAATAATCTTTGCTCTGTCTGTAATTGCATCTGTTGCACATTTCAATGTTTTAGGCTTTTAATGTTTTACCAAGAAAAGTATGCAATGCAATGCCGCAGCCATGTGCACCTTTGCACGTAGGTAAAATAAAATAATGGTGGCGAGTCTTTTAATATTTACATAAAATTCTCATTAATTCACTCTTAGTCCAAATAAAGAATTGTAGCAAGTCAACCGTATAATATAAGTAGTTAAATAAGTGCGTTTAATGAAACATTTTTGCTCACTTTCTTTTTCCAGTCTAAATGCCTTAGAGCTCGTTCATTAGAAATAATTGCGAGTTGGACAAAATGTGGTGCGACAAAGAGACTCCAATGCTTTTATTCTCTTTTACTAACCCAACAATCCAATAATGGAGCGAGAAGGATCTGGCCACAAAAGTTTATTCTATATATATTATTTGTTTTGAATTTAATGTTGTCGGCTTCCTCTTATTTGCAATGCAATGGAGTGAAATGCAAGAAAGAGCACGTTTGATACACATACGTTTAATATGTAGAGCAAACAATTTAAAGTTGAAGCCCGAAAGAGATTTTTTAGCACTGAATTATAACCAGGAGGAGGATGAACTTTGTCCTAAATGACTGCAAGTCAACTAATTAACTATCCCTTATATTTGCACACTTTTACTTGTATTATTAATTTAACCTGCACTTGAACTTGAACGTAATGGATTGTTTTGCTTAATAATGATATAGAATGAAAGGATGATCAATTAAATTATGCACGCATGATTTGGGTGGAGTGGCATAACTTCAAACTCTTTGCAATATCATCCAAGATCTAAAATAATATAAAAATCAAAAAAAAACTTATTAAAGGGATGGGATTGAAATACATAGTTTCACAGTTTGTTTGTTTATGTGCAGTTTTCTCTCATTAAGTAGTACAAATTAATTAATTTGTAGTTAGTAAAATTAAATTGGCATTCATCTTCGGCAATCTTTTAATTGAATATGCATCATAAAATTCTATTTGCTAATTTAAATTTTTGTTGAAGGCAAAAGTGAATTTTTGTAATAAGAATTTAGATTTGTGTTTAAGATGCACGTTATAACAAAGAATTTTTTGAGATGCCAAGATTTAAAACAGGTTAACTGGTTAAGCTTTCCTTCCTTCTTGTTCGTATTCAGTGGGTGCATGTTAATCTGATAACCGAAGGCGTATTCACACTGCATAATCGATGAGCCAATCTCCCTTTCGGCCCTCAAGATGAGACTTGGAGAAACTGACAGATTTGGGCATTTTCCAGCCAACCAATTTTTATTTCTCAATTAAAATATTGAAAATTCATCCCTCCAGCTTTTATGTTCAAATTGTTTAATGATTTCACAAAGTATATTAACGTTTGTGGCAGTAGTAAATACAAATTAATGACTCTTGTCCACTAGTTTTATGTAGTTGCATAAAATAATTTTCATGGATGCGTGAATAATTCCCAGCTGAACTTTTATGTTGATTGTGGTCCTCATAACTTAGCTGATGTCGATTGTTTGTGGCTATGCAAATGTACGGGAGGGGGTGTGGTCGTGGCCCCCTGGAGGTCATCTCGGGAGGTCCACCTTATGCTCAATTTTCAAGCCACTGCCCGGCGTGGTCTTGTCTTGGCGTGGCAGTCGGTAATTTATAAGACGAGTAACCAAATATGAGCATTGGTCATCCTAAAAATAAAAGTTGATGGAGATAAGTAATAAAATAAAAATAAAATGAGGATTAAACTCTACTCGATACCTTTATTTATTTATGCTTGGTTTATTTTTATTATCTGCCCATGTCTATATTAAATTATATCCATAATAAGTACAAGTTGTGCTGAGTAGTCAAACAAAGTAAAAAAGAATTGAGGCAAAAAATAAACTTTTACTAATAATCGATTGACTAAGGATGGTAATCGTCGTCATCAATAGTTCATCTGCATTCATGCAACTAAATGAGTCTTGAAAAACTCGAGTCATAATATTATTTTTGAGCTTGGTGATTGGAACATTTGGATCTTTATTTTGATTGTTACCTTTCAATTTATGAGTGGACGACGGCAATAAATTGTTTAAATTTTACATGCATTGTTGTTGTTACAGTCAACATGTTGAAAGTATCTGTAACATACATAAATATTCAAGGTTTGACATTTGTAGCAGAAATTAAAGATAATTTAATTTAAAATTAGGGAAATACAACATTAAAATTTAAACTTTTAATACAACATCAGATAAAAAGATAAGATAACATCATTTAAATTTAAACGAGTGTTTATGCTTAATGATGACTCTTAACAGTCATGGCCAAATAAGGTCTGGCTCGTCACTCTCTTCTTCCTCAGATTATCCATAAAGAATAATCTAGACTTGGTTTATTATTAGACATAAATATTTTGTTTACACGTGTGCAGTAGTTAATTAATTTGCAAACTACATCGTCATCCAAATAAAATGAGACAAATAAGCACTCACGACAACAATTAGTAAAATACAAGTTACTACGTCAATTTTTTTACGACTTTTCCTATTTCTTTCCAACCACAGACAAGACGTTGCGCCAAGTCTTAATGTAATAATCGGCACAAAAAATGACAATTGCCGACCTATAATTTCCTCTCTTTTGGTGCTACATTTTAATGTCCAGGCCACCCCATTTATATGTTTCTAAATACTACTGCTTATGTATTATTAAGGGTTTAGCCGCAAACAATTTTGACTGCATATAATGTGAAATTTACTCATGACATTTCTAATTATTTCCCCGTACAAGCTGAAATGAATAAACTCGTAAATTTTTGCAATGCGTTAATGCGTATGATTAAAGTTGACGTTGTTTCACGCATTTATGTTCATCTGCCTTTTCATTTGGCAAGCCGTTTTCAAAAAAGAAAAAAAAATTGGCATCATTAGCGGAAAAGATGTAGATATATATGTAAAGAACAAGTAAAGCAAGTTCTTAAATAGTACTTGCTAAATCTGAGGTATAAAATGAAGGAAATTATTTTGATTGTTTTGGTCATAAATGGAGCGGGGTGTGATCCACAAAATCCAAGTTTTTTTCTTCACGACCGACTCGTCTTTTAAGTAACAATGATGGATGGATGGATTGATTAGCCAACTTTGCAACCAATTTTCTTTTAGACAATGTTGACCACAACAAATCATTTCACAATTATCATTTTTCTTCCTGCTGCATGCTCGTTGTTGTGTTGCAAAATATAAAATTCAAGATGAGAAAAAATGAAAATTAATGATTTTATGTTCTTGTCTATAACCAAGTTAATTTAATTGTTTGGCCAGGCCTCAAATCCCTGCCGAACTCAAAGAAAATTGATAATGAATCAATCATGAGGATGGGAGAAAAAAGTCTCCAGCTCGATAATATAAGGTTTCATGAGATCAAATATTGAATTACAAATTAGATAAGGACACCTGTGGCTTGTGCATTCAATATTTTGTGTAATTTTACTGTTATAGAGCATTTACTATTATAATTATCAACAAATATTTTGCTACATTGTACAATAAAAGGATTTTTTCTTGAATTTTTCCTCGTTATTAACTAATTGACGATTTTTAGGTTTGAGTTTGCTTATCGTGCGCCCCTGACTTTTCTATCTATCTGATTGAATTCACACAGAATAATAAATCTCTCAAAGTTTTTACGCGTGCACGTATTTTTTACGCATCTAGTTTGATAGTTGTTCTAGATCTCGTGTTTTGCATCTTGTACAAAGTTGACATGTATAGATTTCGTGTTTGTTAGCAAGAGTGATTAAACGGTAATAATTGGTTGAGACAAACTCAAAATTTCAATTAGCTACCGTAGATTGGTCAAGCTTTAAACTCATTTCAACTTTTTAGAAAAATATATTTAAGGTGGCAGCGCAGCGTCCAGATATGTTATCGTAGCATATCGACACTGATAAAGGTAAAATTGGGAGCTTATCATGTGAACTGAGCGACACTTGACACTTATTGTTCCCTTTATGGGCTTTAAAGATTTGGTTTTTGATGAATGGCTGCGTGGGATTCAAAATCTGCGTTCTTGCTCAAAAGCAATTCACGCATCCTTTCATTAAAATCTAGTATTTGCCATTTTCCTCATACGTGCAAGGATTTGTTTGTTTTAAAACGCATTTAAAAGAATGGCTGACATTGACATTGGAATTATAACTAGTCATAATAATTCCCTCTGGGTTGCATATTGACAATCCATCCTGTCTATAAACTATTGACTTATTTAAATTTTAATGCCTTTATTTCCTCCTTCCAACCGTGTGAACCCGATCATAGACAAAGGGCATGATTGACAGCGATAATTGATCTCTTGCTAAACCAACAACAAAGCAAGAGTTCTTGTTGGTTTACTTTGTTTTGTGACCCACCACGTGTTAAGCAGTTAGTTACTTTTTTAAATTAGTTGGCCAATAAAGAGCTTCCTTATTTACCTTTGAGGAAAATATCAATTGAGGAGTAAATAAATTGTTAATTTCATTTCTTTTGTTATTCCAGTACAAGATATTGAAAAGTCAAGTTCAAGTTTATCACAATTGATACATTGTACAAATGTTCTAATTGTTGCAGAAAATTATTGAGAGTCTTGGGTGATAATTTTCTCCACTCAATTTAATGGGCTTAAAGTTAAAGTCGTAGATCTCGTTGTCTGTTGCTATTCATTACGACGGCAGCACCATTTATTTAAAAGCGTCATCAACAAAGGAGGAAAACACGGAGGATATGCAAATCCGGAATTTAAATTGTATCACACTGCTTGATTTAAGGAGCTGTGAAAAAGTATTTTATGTGCTGCATCAATTCCTTAACAACAATGAATGAAGCCAATGAATTAGGGCAGGGTCCACTCGGTCGGAAGCTAAGCATCCAGCTTATCAAGTTCTGTTGAAGATGTGGGGTGAATAATTGTTACAATATTTCACTTTATGCTAAATAAAATATGAGCTGCATGCTAAGGGATAATTAGCGCAGATGAATCAAGTGTGGAAATTCAGAGGATTTTTTACAAGCTTCTTCTATTGACCGTTTGCTCCGGTCTCAAAGCATATACAACTTTTGACGATATATGTACATACATATGAGTATGTGAATAGTCCACGGTTTATAAATATCTTTCCATTTTACATCATCTTCAGAATTAGAAAAAAATATAATTTTCCAGACAGCAATCATTTATTTTGCATAATTATCTGAAAATACCATTTCGCACTTTATTGGCGTCAAAATAGGATTTGACGCTTGCAAATTTCAGGTATTTAATATTGATGTATCTACTGAAGTAACATACAATTTGTAAATTTTATAATATGAAGTAATTAGTCTTAAAATGGCAACAAACGATTCATTTTAATGCCACAAACCAAATATTTTGGCTTCATTACTGCCTCATAGTATTTATTAAACTGTAATTAAATTAAATTTTCCTTAAATTGTGTTTTCCCAAACTTAAGAATTTTCTACCTAAACCAATTGTATTCCACGCCACGTGGAAAATATCAATTATAAGCTTAAAAATCAACTGTATCATTTTATTACCATGCTGCATCTATTTACATACACAAATCAGTTGGCAAAGATAAGATTTGAAAAAAAGCTTTGCTTGGTGTATCCATTCTATAAATATGCATCCAAAGATATTTCTTCCAAAACATTGTTTCCAAAAGATTGGCCACAATGTATAAATAAAAACATTGGATCCCTAATCAAAAAACTATTATTTTCACAAGAGTACAAACTATTTGGATATGACAACTTATCCTTGTTTTCCTTTCTTATCGTCCTCAGATTTGTGTTGTTGATTACTTGATCTCGTTGATTTTAACTTGTTCTATATATTTTTGAAATTCATTTGACTTGTATAGCACTTAATTGGAAAAGTATATATTTATTTATATGCGGTAAATATTCTGCATTGGCTTGTTATTATATGGATTGTTTCTTTTGTGTGGAGAGAATAGATGGATGGTGGTCTATCTCAAAACCACTTGGTCCTCTCCTCAGTTCAGTTTACACCTTTGCACAGGTAACATAATTTTACCTGAGCATGCACACAGTCTCATATTTGAACCTTTTGGGATATTTTTGAGATTTTAGCTCCTCTCCAACCTCAACCTTTCAAAGGTGAAGAAGAAGACCCAATTTTACTAAAACGGAACTAAACTGTTGGTATTTTGAATATATTATCAGCATAAAGTGTCAATTGTGGAGAGTACTTTGGTCGCTTTGGTGTGAAAAGGGATTGGGCAGATTTTCACCTTCTCTCAAATCCCAAGGGTCAACCCCTTCATTTATTTATTGATGCCTCCAAATTGTTTTCATCCAAATAACTAACTTTAAACCAAGTTAAGCAGAAAAATTCGACATTGATAAATAAATAAGTTTTTGAGGGAAATTGCTCAAAATAAGTAGAATTGTGAGGAAAAGTGAAAATAGGTGAAATTAAGAGTGTGCGAGTGGAAAAGAAAAGTTGAGACATGGATTGGCGTCTAAAGCTATTTAACTTTGTCTGCAATTAACGTGTTTTGAACTTGAGGCCTTATTGGAAATGAACTGTCCACTGAATTAGTTTGTGGCTTTTCTAATTACATATTTTCCAAACAAAAAGAAACCTTTGCAGTTTGGAAATGAATTGACAATGGTGGTGGTAAAGATTATTAGTTGTATCATAAAATTACACAAGCTTTGATTCAGTGAGAGAAATAAGAGGGTTGACAAGTGATGGTAACATAACGCCAAATATTTTCCATGTCCTCAAAATTTCAACCCGAATCAAAGCAAACGGGTTGAGTGTTATTGAGAGAACAGAATGAGACTTGGATTGTATAAATCCAGGAGTGGAGTGAGTGAAGATCAAATTTCTCCCGAATTTGTATCCGATTCGTCAGTTCCCAATTGGACATCAAACTGTTTGCTTCATTTATATATTCACTATTCACTCTGCGTTTGCATGGAAGTAACAATAAGGAAATAGACAAGAATAAAATACCCAGTGGAAAGTGTTTTAAAAATCAAATGGAAACAAACATGTGAATCAAGCAAGCAAGCTACTTCTATCTGAAATAAATACATACAAGTACAGAGTGAGGATAATTGATAGGATTTGCTCAAAGTGTTGTTGTCTCAAGTTTTGGATTCGGATGTAGGCCGAGACAAAGTGTTGTTTTTTGTCTTTGGGGTCTCGGGGTGACTTGGGACAGAATCCCGAGCTGTTCGGGAGTTGAGATAAGTGACCACTGAAGCTGTGGTGCTACGAAGGGAAAGCGGACGGTTAACAAGCCGTTCCGCTTTTTCGTGGCTCCCACAAGCTCGGACTCAATGTCCTTACAAGCCCCACATGAAAATCGACAAAAAGTAAGTCAAAAAGTATCAAAAAGTTATGACTGACGAGACTCAAACTGACAGCAGATGCGACACGTGAATGGAATTTTATTTTACGTATGTTTGTACTTCGCTTGCCATCGCTGTCTTCATAAATATCCATTTAAATTAAAGGAGCTGCTTAGTGCTCTACACCCCTTGCCTCCCCAAAGTGATTGAAATGGGTGATTTAATTGATTTCCACCCACCCACACTTGTTGACCAACAATTTACGAGATGGGCCCAGTTAAAATAACATAATTCAGGTATTGCAAAAAGCCTGAAGGTGGGAAAGGAAAATCAGGGTCTAAGTAATCGTTAATTTTATTTCTGTTTGGTCAATTTCCTAGTTATTGTATATGCCACCGACGTGTAAGGCAAGGAAGGGATAGTTTATGTGATCCTTGCTTATTACATCTTTTTGGGTGGACTTGACTCCAAAGAGTAATGGAGTAGTCCATCTAATATTTCAATTGTGAATTGGTTTTGTATAGTTCTCATTGTCAGCTCCATTCTAAAATTTCTGTAAGTCAAAAGTGCCAGGTAAATGAGGTATATATTTCAAAGCATTCCGTTAACTTTCAAGTTGACCACGGCTAAGCAAAGACATTGAAGTAGGAGACGGATAAATAATATCTTTGACTTATCCATTTGTATCTCTTGTGCCGTATTGTTATTGTTGTACGCTACTTACCTTATACTATACAAGTCAGTATTTTGGTTAGAGTTCGGCGTTCAGGTGTAATGAAATTTTATGACCGAGTCGGGCTGTAAAACATTTCTGTAATACTGGAAGAAAGGCCCTCCTACAGATTTTGGAATCTCTGTTTTGTTTTTCCGAAAAACCATGCCATGGACCGTTGCTATACCCATGCAGGACATTCATACAACCAATTTTCAATTGTTGCATGATTTTAACGTTTTTAAATTTACTTGAGTCGGAATCCGGATAGTAAACGAACGGGGGTGAGACTTTTCTCAACAAATAAATAATCCTCAAGGAAAGAGAATTTAAGGAAAGGCATAAATAAATGGATGGGCCTTTGTCCTACAACTTCAACTTCCTTTTGTTTGTTTCTATCTTTTCCAAATTCCTCAAATATATCTTCACTGCCCCACAAATGCCAAATTGGAAACTTGTACATCTACTAAATGCTCAAAGCACCCTCACAATCACGAACTTGGACAACTCTCATTATTTTGCGGAAATTTTCCTCAAGATCATCATGTCACAAATTAGCTACTAACTCACTCAATTTGGGATGGATACAGCTCAATCTGTCATTGAAAACAAAAAAAAAGAATAAGTTGGAAACCTTTAGGCAAAGTCGACACTTTAAGTCTTGTCCATGAATTCGGTTTAGTTAGTTTAAGGCTCAATTATGTACAGAATCCTTTAGTCTCATTCACAATTTTGTGTTTTTATTTCATCCCAAAACTCTCAGGTGAGGTAAGCTTTTAACAAAAGCTTAAAAACCAAAGGTTTTGTCTTCAACCCCTAAATGTATATATTGTAGTGGCTACTGGCATTAGTTTGTCTCGTGTTCTATTTTTGTCCTTTTGACATTTTTCTAAAAATGTATAGGCAGGTGTTCTTAAGTATTTGGTATTTTTTCACCTGAAAACCGTATTTCAGTTGGGAATTTTGATGAATCGAATTTTAATTTGGTATGCTTTGATTTTTATAAGGTCATGCAGAAGAAGTGAGAAATTTTTGGAGTTTAACCTTTGCATCTATTTATAAGAAATAAAATGCAAAGTGTTAATATTATCTGCTAATATTCATATATAAATACATTCACTAGCTCTTTTTTCTGCTCAAAATTAAAAAGACATGACATGTTGATGTTCATTTAATTCTGAAACTTTTGCCAATTTTAAAAATATTTAATTTGTACAATCCAAGAATTTCGATTTATTTGCTTAATTGAAAAATGGTTTCCAAGAAATATCTCTAGGGATTAACAATGAATTTGATGAATTTACATTTACTTGAGGGACGCACCTCTATTTGCTCAACATTTTCAAGGTAATAATAAACCAAGCATCTCTATTTTACAGACATGTTTTAAAGTGTGTATATATATAATCCCTCAAGGTAATGAATCGTTATATAATTGTTATGGATGGAAACAAACATTGATTTAATAATAAGAGGGGATACAACGTAATTTTACTACTGGACATTATGGTTTTTGATGTGTTTGAAATTTGGTATATAGATTTACAAATTTTTCCAAATTTCCAAATTCATAAATAAAATGCATACTAACACGTACGTTGCATTTAAAAACCGCATTGACATCTAAATTTTTATTTAAGCTGACGAGAATTTAAAACAAGTTTTCTCTTCCATTTGATATCTTTTGTAGCATCAGTCGTATTAGTTGGTTCTCGTCTTCTTGATTTTTATGACTGATCAATTTCAACGAAATCCAGATTTAAAGATTTCATCGACAGCGAAGACAACTGACCTGATGCAATAAAATGGAATAAAATGTTACTTTTGTGCTCGTTGGTTTTGACCATCTCATTAGCCCTAACTAACTGTGAAATAACAACATTGGATGGGGATATAAAAAATCTCATAATTTAATGAACCCCATAAACTTGGCTACTTAATCAAATCCGCAAAATTATTACAGTCAAACATTTAAAATAAAATCAAAGCCAGCCTGCCCAACCCATTATCCGGTTTGGCTTAATTAAATTTATCAAATCATAATCTCTGATCATTATTCTTAGTATAATAAAACACTTGAGTTATTTGACCATGACTGCAGATACTGTTTCCAAGTCTATTTTCAACTATAAAGCTATTAAATATATATCTATAAGCGAGTTGGACAATTTGTTTGCAAGCTGCTCCTAATCTCTGCCTAGTTTTTTATGCAATCGGGCTCAAGTATTTATTTAATCCAACTTTAAAGTGGGTTACTACATAAGAATGAGAAGAGCAGAAGAAAGTTTTTTCATCTTGAGAGCTTGTGTTTAAATTTAAAATAAAATTTGTAGATAATCTTAAATTCTTGGATGAGCTGGTTTTAGTTAATTTTGTTGCAAGATTTGATGCAGGAAACAAGAAATTTCAACTTGGCAGTTGAAAGTGAAGGAAAGGGTAACAAGTTGTTTTAATTGAAGTGTGTATCTTTTGAGCCCAGGAATTATTTCTCCAGCTAATCTTAATTAGCCATGGGCATTTAGTAGAGTGGATGGAAATAATAATGCTGATTAAATTTTAAAAGCAAATTTAAGTTTACCCTCAACAAGCTTCTGCATAGTTTAGTAAATGTATGTATCCATAAATTGAATTCGGCAGAGGGCTTATTTTAGAGTTAACTTACATTAGCATAATTTATGGCTTTGCTTTGATGCTTTTATTTTGTAAGTTTAAAGAAAATATTAAAAAGCGGTGGAAAGGAAGTAAAAGCGTAGGATCTTTCTTATGTCAACATTTCAACAATGGAGGTGCGTGCGTGGTAAGGGAAACATGCCACCCTTTGATTCTGTTTAAAAAAGTAGTTAGGGATGAGCGAGGGTGCTAGATTTCAAATAGATTTAAATTAAACTTTTATGTAAAGTGTGGTATTTGGATGTTGGGGCAGGTCACACTATCAACCATATTTCTCAAGGTAGATTATGAAGAGGATGGCAATTCGTGTTGTAATTCATCCCGTTCCAACTTGGAAGAGAGATGAACTGTGACTTTACCTTTGAAACCCCACAGTGTTTTAACAAGATATTTTCTCCTTTCATTAAATTTATCTTGGAGCATGTAAAAGAAGCTTTTCAGATCTCACAGCCAACAGCTATCATAAAATAAACCATTTATTTAAAAAGAAATGGAAATTCATCCCTCAGTTCGTCTTGAATTGGGAAATGATACTTTGTTATATACCTTTTTGAACAAACTTCTTATTGTATAAATACGTGCTTATGTAACTGACGCCAAATTGGTCGTGTCGTAACATGTCGAAATTAAGGCTAATTTAACCTTCAACAAAACAGGGAAGTGTAGCATTGTAGACAAATATAAATTACTCTTCTGTAGGTCGAGCTAATTTAATTGACCTTTGGTTTACGTGATATACATTTCTATTAGTAAATTATTTATTTGTTTTGTATCATGGAGGAATTCCTAAAAATTAAGATTTTAAAGATTACGGTAGCATCAAAGATTTAAATTATTTAGGATCCCGTAATTGGATACGAAAGAAGATGAGATTTGGTAGTAATTTAGCCAACTGGCTAAATAATAGTCAGAGTGACAATTATCATTTAGTTACTTAACCAACCAGGCAAACAAGAAAAGGAGACGTTGCAATAAAGTTACGCATAAAATACTTTGCAGTTAAAAGTGACCCTGCCTTATCATTTTAATGCTTGTCTTTTATTATCCCTGCAACAACCAACAAAATCCAATGAATGAATTAATTAATGTCGGCCATCACTTTGTCTCGTATATTTGCCATATATGCAAATCTACTTTGCCTACCTAAAATTTACTTTCATTATACAAACCGTTGTGCCATTAAAAATGCAAACGTTGCATTTATTCTCAATACTATATAATATAGTAGATTAGATATTGTTTTTGCAGAACAACAAAATCCATAAAGCTTAGGCTTGTTCTCATCCAGATTATAATAAAGTGGAGACGGCTTGTCTGCCAAAAGCTTGCCAATTTTGGGAAATAATTGGGAATAAATTATTATCCCAATTAGGTAAATAGACCTTTCGAGGTGAATTCTCTCATTTCTTCTCTCATAAGTATATTACAGAGTCCGAATATCTTTGGGTAATGAATTGCTTTTGATTGATAGAAATTGTGTTATTTATCAATCAACAAACTACACGCATTATCTACACAAATAGTTGTGGTTACTCTCTCCTGCGTTGGACTATAATTACATTTGCATGAACTCAATCAAACAAGAACTTTCTACACTTTGTTGGTTTTAGTGTTAAATGAGTTACAACTGCAATTTAATTGGTTGAAATTTTGGGCATGGACTTTGCCATCCACTGCTATAACTGCCGTTGATTGAGGTTAATAAGATTGAGAAGAGTGCAAATTTATGTTACGCAACTTTAACATACACATGATACTAATTGGATGGCAATTGTCCATATTTATTTGCATACTTTCATTTCATCGAGTTTTATTAAATACGTGCCGATATTTTATTTCATAATTCTGCGTTTTTCCCCTTATAAATAAATTGATGTCTAGTGTGTCGCAGTTTATAATCGATTATTATCTGTAATCCCTGGGATTTATTACTTTTTGTTTGATACGATAAGAGAGGAAAAGAGCAAATATAAATTCCCCCAAATGAAACGACAAAATTGCTGGGATGTTATATAAAAATATAATAAATCGTCGCTCGCTTTATTCGACAGGTCAAGATAGACACAATCCACTGACATTCCTCCCTCGTCATCATTCACCTTAGTTAATCCAGTCAATGTCAACTGCCTAGCTCATGAACTTTCCTATTGTCTACTACACATGTAGATATATATAACTCACTCCATCCATCCAAATAAATGGCTGAACTAATCAATTTTTTGTTCTGTGGATAAGCAGCCACAATTTAAACTCGGCTCCCTTAAGCGTTAGCTGCCCTTTGCTTTGGTTGTGTGGTTACTAATTTGAGTTTAAGGGCTTGAGAGACTTGGGCACTTTATTTATTAACTTAAGTGGCCATTCCATATCCATCCATCCATTCCATACCTCTGGTGATTGTTGACTGGTTCTGGTTGGCATCTGCTGAGAATTGAATTAGTTTTTCTCAAGGGTTAGTGCTGTGAGATGAATTTCAACAAGTTCCGATCTCCGGCATCCGCTCACGGGACGAAATAATCCAAAGATGAGATACGCACTATCTACTCTCTAATTTCATCGGGGTCCGAAAACTGCTGCCTTGGTGCCATTACCCTGCTGTTTGGCTAACTAACTAACAACCTTCTTGGGGAAAAATTTGGGAGAAAGGTGTTCATCCACATTCTAAGTGATTGTTGGATTTTATGTGGAAGATGCTCTGGAACTATTCTCAAATGCTATGTTTAATCTCCAAACAGTTTTGGGTGCGTTTGCTCTTCATTAAGTCAGTTGAGGCTTGTGATGATCACCATGTAGTCGGCTACAAGAGTTTTTAGTGACTCGGCCTTTTTGCCACAAACTACAAATCTGTATTATACAGAAGAGAGAAGTCTTTAAAGTTAAAAACGTGGAAACAATTGATTGCTAAGTAGACACTGTCGCACCATCAGTGACTCGGCTCTTTTATGACAAATGGTGTTCATCTCCACACTCTCATTTGTCCTTTTCACTCGAGCTCCAATATTCCACCGACCCGACCTCATCTTCCCTTGATACAATCTCTGAAGAACAATCCACCTGTCAAATCATATTTTCTGATAGATCTAAACGAAGTCTGCTCAACCATAAAGCTATCCATACAACTATCTCACCTAATCCCTCAAAATATATATAAACTGCTCAAAGTGATACCACAACCAACAAAAAATATTTATTACAGCTTGTGTCAAAAATTTTAATTTTCTTGGAGCGTGAAGAAATATTTCCACATCCGCTGGAAAGTATTTATGTAGAAAGTGGACAATGGTTTGAATAAATGACAATTCACTTTAGTATTATTGTACAAGTAGAAAAGAAGTCAAAGGTGAACTTTTCATTGTTTGAACAATGTCGGAGTGACATTGTTGGCTACTTAGTTCTTCCCTATGTATATATATGTGTGTGATTCTATCCCGGGATGCCACACACCTTAGAATTATTGCCTTAGTAGTTATTCCCAAGCCAAACTCTTTCTTTAAATGTCATCTTGGTCAAAGATCTTCATTTATTGTCATGTTAGTCCCTTAAGCCACGCTACCTCTTTCTTTCTTTGAGGGAAGTAAGTAAACTGTCCCTTCATTCACGGGACATGATAATAATACTACCAATAAACTTTCTCAGCCCCACCGGAGATCACCTTGAGTCAAATGGGAATGTCTTAATTGGTTATACCTCAGGAGAAGGACTTTACATGAACTCTTAAGTTAGATTACATGGACAAACAAGGGGCCAGTTGGTTCCCTTCCTATTCCTCATTAGCTGGAGGTGAGAATGATGGAATTTACAATGAAACTCTGGAATTTGGAATCCATTTCCCCCAATAAATAAATCCTAGTACTTGTATAATGCTTTGTAACCGGAACACGAGCAGCCAACAATTAAACCGCAACAAAAAAAGCAGAGTAATTTTGAGGATAAATGCGCATAAAATTGAGGCAGTGTTAGTTATTTGTGCGGTTATGGGTATTTTTCCTTTCTGAATGATCATGAATTGAATCTTTATTTCTTCATCTGTCCCTTAACACTAACCTTCGTTACTTTTACTCACTCTCCAGACATTGTTAGCGGAGACAACAATGGTTGTTTCTGGAATAGGTTTGCTTAACTCTTGGCACAGATAAAGCTCTCGCTTCCCTTTGTAGTATCAGTAGGAGTCGGTGTCCCTTCTACACAATCTCTGTGCGTTGTCCAAAACTTTAATCTCTGTCTCTATCCCTCAGCTACTTTGTTGTCCTTCCTTCCGTTAGAGCTCCTGATTTATATGTCTGGCCTCCCTCAGAAACTCTTTTTCAGGTGGTCCTTACCTTACCTTACCTTAACTTCGTCCCTCGTCGCTTAATTTCAATGGCGCAAGGCAAAGAATGCTGGAAAACAAAGCGCGTTTGCATGTTACATGTTCAAGCTTCAATGTTCATTCATGGACAGGAGAAGACGAGGAGAATGTCGCCGTAAAATTTATATGATTATTTGCTCAAGTTTATTTTTTGCTTGTAAATCTAAAGAATGTGAAAACTCTTTTTAAAAGAGTTGTTAAAGAAGTCACTCCAGAAGTCATTTCAGCTCTTTGATGTCTCTTTCAAGTAGACCCTTGACAAATACAAGACCAAAATCATCATTTTATTGCCAGCGAGGTGAGGGAGTACTTACATAGTCGGTAATTGCTTACAGACTTGTTTTCAGATTTTAAAAGTTGAAAGCGTTGGCAGTAAAAATAAAAATACGTTTACAAAGTTATTATGTATGCATATTCAATTGTGACCAGTGTCAAAGGTCTTAATGAAATTTTAAAGAGTTCTCAGAATTTCATGTAAAAACTTTTCCATCCCTTTATTTATCTCATTTAAAGAAGACAATAATGAAGGTAATGAGAAGAGGACAAAACTTTTTTGTGTGTATAATGACAAATGAGGATGGGAGAGGGACCAAGCCTAAATCTCACGAATTCAAATCTGGATGAAAGAAATGAAGGGGACAAGTCAGTAGTTACTTCGTATTACTTATGAGATAAATGAGGACCACCAGCGTGATGAGTAATCAAACTTTTTTATTCTAAAGAGACCACACTAATCTTAAATTATGTCTCCAGCTTGGAATTGTATATATAATATATTTACCTGGGGAAAACTGCAAGCTACTGATTCACATTTTAACAATTAGATAAATGCTGTTCTCTCAAAATTTGTAATAGTTGCTGTGGAATCTTTTTGCAAAGCTGATGAATGAAGTTTTTAAAGAATGAAAGGGAATGATTTGCATATAGCCATCAAACAGCCGGTCATTTAATCCCAAAGATCTTATGCATTGTCTAAATACTCTCTTTGTACGGCTAAATACTTTATAATGCAAAACTAAAACTCTTTGTGATATAATGAAATGCGGTGCAATCAATTAATTTTTTCTCTAACCTCAAAACCTGAGTAATTTAAGTTGTTTGGGAAGAATGAGAATTCAACAAGATTGTACACTATGAGCAGGACTCGTTGGTATCGCAGAGATCAAACAAGTAAATGCATTAATTAGCGACAAGTCACAAAGTCAGGTCTGCTCTGCAGGAGAGAGGACATTTATTTCCACAACCCTTCTTGCCCAAAGTCCAGCTTATCTGTCTGGAAGAGATTTTCGCGACATTTTATATGCAAATCAAACCTTTTCCCTTCAACCTCTTCCCATGAAATGAAAGGTGTGTCAAAACCTTCCTTTTAACAATCAACGTCATTGATTATGCCATAAGCGTCATGTGTCCAATTTCTATTAAATGTTGACAAATTACGAAAATTTATTACGAAATCCGTTTTGTCATTGATTCATTCCGTTTGTTCAAATGTCACATCAAAAGTCACAAGAGTTATTAGACCACCCTCCAACCAACCTTTTGTTTTAAGGAAACATTTTCTGTTTAAAATATGAAAAACAAAAAATTGTCGCAAATTTTATATTTATGATTATGATTGTTTGTCTGCCATAAAATTTGTTCAATTCATTTTTTGTTGTCATTAATTAGTCGCTTTTGGTCATCCCGTCGTCTACGGCTACCTAATGAGTTCTGCACAACTGTACAAAAACCAAACAGCAATGAGCCCTGTCTCATATCTCATAGAAATTTAAATGTAATTACAATTAACGTCGTGTTAACCAGAGTCGCAAATTATTTTGAGCAAATTGTAATTAATTTTGCGGACCAGATTTCGTTTATACTTCATAAACTAAGTAAACACACGGCATTAAGTTTAATTTACAGCTAGTGACTCTTTCCCATCAGACTGGTGATTTATTTAATGACATTGGATTTGAATATGTAGAAAGTATTAGATGCTGCTAAATTTTGCACACTTTGATTAGGTAGAGAATTTAGTGAAGGACAGATTGGCGTAGCAAAACGAGATTTTGCAAGAGACAAACGTTTTGGGGAAAAAGTTGAATGGGAGATTGATTAATTGACAAGCAAGCAAAAGTTGTCCTGTGTTACTGGCTTTTTTTAATTTTTCATTTAGGTGTCACTTTTTTATAATCAAAAAGTCAACTTTATATGTTGTGCATAAATGTTAAAGTTAGTAAATGTAGTAGGAAATTTGAGCAAGAAGTATCCAGATCAGTTCATTGGTATATTTAATTCGTACCTCGTTCGTTGTTTGAGATGTCTCCAACTGATAGACGAACAACTAAATATTTATTTTATAGGCTGCATTTAACCAATTAATCAACCTTTGTACATGACTAAAACCAAAACCAATGAGATCACATCTTTCAATGCAAAATTAACAGATTGTCATCCCAAAGTACACCTTGCCTACAATTAACCAGTTTTCTTTTCATGCATCATAAAATTGCAAATTCTCTGTCCCCTATTTTATTTATGTGTCTACCTCACCAACTTTTTGCATGTTTAGCCAATTAATAAAAATTGCCAATTAAATGATAAAAGACTGACTGTTGGGTGATAGATTGGGAATGAAGATTATATATATTATTATATATTGTCCTTAAAGTTGAAAACAAGGAATAGAAAGGTGACATAAATATTTGCAATTATTCCGTATTTTTGTCTAATAGCTGACTAGCCATACACTAATTAGATGAGCACGACATGCAAACTAACCCAAGAAATGATGGAAGTATAAAGATTGATGTGCAGATGTATAATTGGTCAATAAAATTGACTGGTTTTACTTGATAAGAGTGAAGTAAAGTGACCAGTCAGTCTAACTCAACACCTATCATCATCATCTAGCAAAAAAAGGATGAAGGCTAATTAAGAATTTTCTACGGTTGCATTTTTATCAAAATATGACTTACGAGCTGCTCAATTGCAATAGTAGTAGCTAATTATTATTGTGATCGGAATAACTAAATACTTATTTAAGCATGCAAAATCAATCAACATTTGCCAAAATTGCAGACATTGTTGTTATTTATGTGGTCTAATGACAAAGCCACGAGAGGAAGTAATGATTAACCCATTAGATTATTTTTTATGTTGGAACATTAACAAAATAAAGGAGTAGACCACCTCAAAATTTTGGGGAGTTTTGTTGAAAGATTTTTAAGTCTTCCAAAATCAAAAGTTTACCTAGAGTGTATAATTATCTTTAATTATTTTAGTTACTATTTATTATTTTATTTGTCTGCTTTTTAATGCACTCAAGACTCGTAGAAAAGATTAAATCATTAAGAATAATTTAATTGTTTCTTTGCACACTCCCCTTTGTCGGCACTTACCTACCCATCCACTTTTGCAGTTGTGCAGCTTTGGGCAAATTTACAATATTTCTGAGCCGTTTTGAATAATCATAACTCTTTTCAAAATTCTCGTTTTTGCATATTTGAATGTCAATGGATGGATGTCAGTGGAATACAATTTTATTATTAATAACCCTTTTGCCTATAATAGACAGGACAAGGGTTTGTGATGGGAATTTGATTACATTTTCATAGATATTTTACAACTACTTTTTCCAAATCGTGGGAGAGTTTTTATTGTTGGATTTGAAAGATGCTAAAAGTTTACAACTCTATTCCAGTTTTGTTTTGGAGTGTAAAATAGATGATGAATTGTTGGCGGCAGCTAGCCTGGGATTATGACTGATGACATGACACCAGAAGAAGAAGAAGAAACCTCTTTTTTCTGGAGTGTGATCAATGATGGCGATCTATAAAGCATAAAGCTCGAATCTTTGCCCTCACCTTGTCGGCACCGTTAACTTGCTATTGTTAACTTATTCTTTCAACACAACACACAAATTTAAGTTGAGACCTACCCACAGACTGACTACGTGTGCTGGCTTTTTTTGACATCTTAATAATAATAACAACTCAATTAGGTTACTGACCATGCATTTAAAAGCTGCACAACCAATTAATGAAAGGTTGGATTTTAGGGGTTAGAAAAGAGTAAAACCTCAGAATTTTGGAAACTAAGCTGTAACTGATGCCACAATTAGAGATTTTAGTTTCTTAAAAAAGCCAACTAACTTGACTTAACTACCGTAATTATAAGAGTTAGACTGGAATTTTTAAAAGGAATTTTCCAAAATATTATTTTATGGTATATCATCACGCATGTAACAATTAAGAATCAATGATGTAAAATAATTTGTTGCTTCAAAAATGTTTGCTACACATACTCATTTTATTAAAGTGTCTAAAAGCTCAAGATTAATATGTTTTTTAGTAATTTTTTGTACAATTCTGCCGTTTTTAAGGGAGCTGGAGCTGCTTTTGTAATGATAGTGTTGGTTGGGCCTGGACCCAAATAATAGACCCTATATTAGCTCTCTCCAAGTAAAAGTAGCCATTTAGAGAGCCTAAAAATGTATACTTAAGACATGAATTGTTGTTGTTTATTTTTGATTGTGCGTTATGTTATATTACCTTATTTATGGGACGTGGCGTAGTCAGCTCTCGTCTCAATCTTCATCTTGATCTAAAATCTCGCCTTATTCCTTTTGTGGAATAAAGGGCTTGTTTGGAAAAGGGAATCAACATGTTTAGACTGCAATGCATCTTTTGATTAAGGGATAGATTACTCAACAAATATTTACAGAGAGAAAATGGATTTATGAAATTGACAAAGAAAGAATGTCTCAGAATAGAAGAAAAGAGCAGATGAGGACTTAGTTTATGTAAATTTTGAGATCTTGATCATTTCATGTAAGTCACAGTCAGTCGGCACAGATTCCAATTCCAACTTGGTTTGGATTTATTTCAACATTTTTTTGAGTAGGTGAAATTGAGTTTTTGGATGAGAGAAACAAACATTGTGTTGCATATTCAAAAAGGATAATCAGCTTAACTTATCCAGTTCTCACACATCCACAAGAAACATTACAGAGTTGACTTTACAGTGATTTGAATAAATGACAGGATGCGGATATGGTTGGCGACGTCTCAAATATCCTGAATAATTATGTAATCTCCTTTTTTCACTAAATTATGGGACTTTTAAATGCCAAAATGAATTTGAACTTTGATTGCAAAAAAAAAACTAGCATTAAATTGAAATTTGATAATTTGCTCTCATTCATTCCAAATGAATAAGTTTGGTTTCCTATATTGTTTATTTCATCAATGGCTTATTTTATGAGCAAGGATTAAAAATGGACTCAAATTTCTCCAGTGCGTGAAGTGGCCTTTGGATTTCGTTTCATTGTTGCATTTCATTATTAGCCTTACATTGAGAGAGCTAAATAAAAATGAATGAATGCCAAGCCAATGTGTAAATTTCTAATAAAGGATGAAAGGGTTTGTCACAACACGAGTATAATGAAATCAAATAAAATGAAAAAAATGATAAATTCTCTTCTCACCTTCCACTTTACTTTTGGCTGGTTGGGTCCTCAACGTTCTTTGTTATTAAGTAGTGTTTGGGGACAATAAAAAATGTAATCCTTTTCACACTCCCAGCCAGGAACAACTTGAAACTTTAATCCAATTTAATTCATTAAAATAACTAATGGAAATAACCTTCTAGGCTTAGACCCCATGCTCTGCGAGTTTTAATACTTAATTAATTTTAATTAAGATGCATTTCCGGGGGTGAAATGCTAAGAAATCAATAGAGCCAATAAAATTGTATATGGATATGGTTGGTACCCTTAATAGGAAGTAATTGACTTTTGTGGCTGAGTCACAAGTAAAGAGATGAAGTCAGTCATGAGGAGCTTATCTGGACAAGAAATGAGGATGACTTCATCTAAATTTACTTGAGAGATAAGTCACAATAAAATTGCACCATTTCCCCAAAACAATAAGAGCGAGGACAAGAAGCATTAGCTCATCATTTTATCCTAATCCTGTCAATATATATTTCATTTGCAAATAAATCTTCCACACTTATTGCTTGCACTTGCACTAGTTAAGTAATTTAATATAAAACTGTCTGTCTTTTCAGTTTCTTGAGAAGAGTTGCAGACAATAAATCTCAATTAGAATAATCCTTAAAAGTGGACGTTGACATTTAAAGTGAGATTTTATTTGACCTGTCGCATTCTTTTGTCAAAGTGAAGTGTAACACTCTTAAAAAATCGTGACTTGATATCACAAATTTCTCTTAATTTGGTCCAATTGGCAAAAAGCTTTCGACAGTTTATTATTAATTTTTTTAAAAACTTTTATTGTTGCGATTATATATTTATCATTATTCCTGTCTTACGTCAAACATGAAAATTAGTCGCAATTTCCTTTATACCAATTAAAATATTCAATTGTTTGTCTTATGGTATGGTAACAACAGGTTTGCTTATATATGATAAGCACAGACAGGACATTGATACAACGTCAAATCAATTTAAGCTAAATCTCGTAGCAATAAATAAAGCGTCATCCAGCATACGACGAATCGGATTGTATTGTGTGCATGCCACTTTTGGAATTCCGTTTGGAATGTGCTAATCTCGGTCTCATTTTTGCACTTTTTATCTGGATTGCTTGCATGTAAAATGAGACTCTTTAAATTTAACCATCCATTCCATAATTGACATCCAAGACGAGAACTCTGCCAACTCAGAATTTCATAGGGGGAATTAAATTGTTTGTGCATTACTCAATTAACAATTGAATTATAGTGAATTCTATTCTAACTGATGTAATAACCGTACGATATTGAATTGTGGTTTTGCATTGCATAGCAATTAATTGCATAGCATTCCATTGGCCAAATACTCAGACTCTTTGATTTCTTATTAATTATAGCAAGTGTTAAAATACAATCAAGTCAAAAAATAAACAATCCCAATGAAATATAAATAGCTGCAGACACTTGCCATTGTAATTATAGTTACGTTACGTACGTTGCGTTGCGTTAAATAGTTTGTGTGTAAATTAACACAAAGTGCAGCCATAAATTGAAACAACAAAAATATTTGCCACACCTGAGCTTATTTATAATCTCAATCCCGGTAACTGTTATCTCCATCAGGATTCTCTGCTAAATAAAAAGGAGTGAAAACAAAATAAAAGCTCATTCAAGCGAAAACTTTTCATGCGTCAATACCAAAACTAATTAAGAGCCGGCTTGAATTTAAATTAACTGGACAGAGAGAATTTTGTTTTGAGGTTGTGCCAATTCGGAAATTATTGAACTTGTTAACCTTGCAGTCGTACATTTGGAATTTAAATTTAAACGTTCATCAATCTTGTCCAAGTGAACAAAGCAAATCGAATTGGAACTGTCTTGTGCAGAATTTGTTTGCATGTCTCTGCTAATTTAGCGTGGAGAAAGGGGATGCGTGATTTAATTTAAATTTTAGTCATTAAATAAACCATCCAGTGTCTGTATTTTTAGAATTAAACGGTGCTAATTTCCGCAGATAAGCTGTCAGTTTACTCAAATTGATTTAAAGACAAATGAGAGCTAAAGTGAGACTGTTTAAGTATGCGGATGAGAAGGAGAATAATGAATGATGAAACATCTCTACAACTCTAACAAGCTACAAATAATTGGTTCTGGATTTAAAATTAACAAACGGTACTTATCTCTTTTTAATTTAATTTAATAGCCATCTATAAAATGACAAATCTAGCACAGGACACGACTTGAAATGACGAGTCACACACGTGGCATGTTTTTAAAAGAGATTTCTTGCCAAGAAATGAGATACGCACCTGAGCTCATTTCTGTGCGTAGGTGTAAGCACTTAATAAATGATGATGATGAACGCATATTTCATTCTTTACTTTAAATCTTGTTTACATTTGAGTAAGTAAACGACGTGGTTGACATTCTTTTCCTCTTTAGCCGTAAAATACCATTGATCTCTGTCAGTTCTTGTAAAAATACAAGATGCGACCACCGGTATTTTAATGTGTAATGCCAGCAGTTTATTAATTAAATCTTGTTTTCCTAATTTACAGGTTTCTATTGGTCTGTTTGCAGTTGATAATCGTCCTCCTCATGGTAAGTCAAGTTTATTGTCACCCTTATCTTTTGTTTGAGTTTAATGTTCTCTGCTGCTTAACTGTGAGCGGAAGGGCAAATTTTTAAAGGAATTTGTACACTTCCGCTTTCGAAAAATATTTTGAATCTTTGGAAAAAGATATATATTTTATATATATGTATTTTCAGCCAAAGAGAAATTAGTTGGGAGTTGACAGAGAAATAAATGGCTCACGCAACTAAACACTTATTACACGCATAATTACTTACTTACTTAAATAATGCGTAGTTTGCTTTTGCCTTAAGGATTACAACTCGTAATTGATAGCCACTTACTTACTTACTGCATTTACATTTTCTTTTCCTCTCTCACGAAACTCACGCACTTGAAACTTGAAGCCAAAGCCATAATTCAATCGAATAAATTTATTTTAGCTCTAGACTCCACACAGCCAAAGAATTCGATTTAAAAAAAATATGAAACTTTTAATGAGGCAAGAAATTGCAATTTGCCAATCCAAGTTTAAGGAGACAATAAAATAATTTTACAACTTGTTTACAAACATCAAATCACATTTTTAATATTCCTTCAACGATTAAACTGGCTCTTTACGACAATTTCCATATATGACAGTTGACGACGGGTTTTGGTCTTGGATGACATTATGGGACATGCACTTTTTACCTCAACTTAGCTTGACATTGATCTTTAAAGTCCATATATGACAATTAACCCAGGGGACCACGTGTTTGTCGTAAATCAATAAAATTATAAATTTCATTTTTATTGAACACTCATGACGATCCAGTGTAATTTTCTTTCCTTGGTTTTATTACTTTTGCTAAAATGCCTCATAATCGGTTATCGTTTATGCACGAGGAAAAAACTTGAACTGCATGCCTGCAATTTCTTTTGCAACTTTAATAAAATAAAAATACAGTTTGGTAGACTAGACGACATTAATTTCTTATTTATGGAACATTAATGCAGCTCATTTGGTGAAGGTTAATGGGAACATTTTATCATTTGTAATAATAATTGTGATTTGCTTTCTCCTTAGTCGATGACCGTGGAAGGGATGCCCGCTTTAAGCCAGTCTTCAATTTCTCCTAGCAACCAACAACAGCCGCTCTCGAACGTCAATGAGAGAGCATTTCGTTTATACAACCAGTGTGCTTTTAGATATGTTCTTATTCAAGATAACCGTGTCACTGCCACTGCCACACAGTCCGACAACAGAGGTAACTTTTCATTCATCTTACACAACTCTGAGGAAAAAACGTTTTATTATCTATGATTGATATATTTCGTGAACATTTCATCGAAAACAAGGACTTATTTTCCACCTTTTTCCACGAACTCTTTGATGGATGAATCTGATTATTTAAATAACTTATCGCCAGTTATTTTAATTGCAAAATCTGGCTCAACTCATGCACTTCATCAAACTCCAGTAAAATTCATCTTGTTTATAAAAACAGCTACTATACATATTATCGCATTCAATACTAATTAATCATTTAGTTTCCATGCAATGTATTGCAATTTGGTGATATTGGCCTTTGCTAGATATTATTATCTTATCAGAGGATACATATTTAGCCCAACCCGTTAAATTTGTTTTATTTTATGTAACCGCACACTTCAACAAACTCATTACTCATCCATTGTCACTTTCATATAGATTTCATTCAACTGGTATATTCCCAAAAAATGCGTAATGTCGTCCTCTTTTTAATTGAGACATTCATATAATAGTTATAAGCAATTACAATTTTTTTTTTTAATTTATCAGAAGCTCATACCATAAAATTCTCTTTTGTCCATTGAGTGCAAAATTATAATTTGAAAGTGAAACGACGCAGTTGATTTATTAACAACTTTGCATCCATCAATTGACACAGAGTAGCAGTGAGTTCCACTTGCTTCGGTTTGAAGTAGTTTGAGTGAGATCGACGTCAGCAATGAACTTGAGATATTTAAGTAGCCAGCAATGATTATTATTGTAATGTGATAATTAAATAATGAATGAACGTGCTTAGCCATCATGGGTTTTATTATTTATATATGTTCTCGATAAATCCAGTCCACTGGACGAGAACATTATGTGGATATTTCATTTTTTTCTAAAATGAAAAAAAGAAAAACTGTAAAAGTTTGAGCACAAACTTTATATCGGATACATAATCGTTGATGACATTTGTTTGCGAAATGCATATCTTATTAGTTATCACCTACAGTTGACTTTGACTGTGAAAGTTGAATTGAAAGTCGAGGTTCTATTTATGCAACACACTACTAATCTAAAATCAAATACTTCCGTGTGGATAAATGTTAAACCATTTTACTACTGACGCCAATGGTTAATAAATAGTAAATGTAAATTTTACTTGACACCGGAAACAAAAAATGAAGAGTGTCAAGTTATTTTTTGAGCATTTTATATGTACCTTGGAGAATACTTTTTTAAGATAATCTAAATACTGAAACCTGAATAACAGTTGTGAATAAAGTTCACATTTTACTAGAGAGGGTGAATTGTAAATTCCACAAGAGAAGGGATAAACCGGATGAATAATTTCAAAGGCAACCTTAATTATGAGATTATCTTGTTATTAAGGGGTATAATCAGCCATTGTCACATTAATCTTCTTTCCAGTTCATTTATTGGGTTCTTTGTTCCCAAGCCTCGGAGTTAAATTCTAATTTAAAGAGGAATATAAGCAGAGTTGTGGATGACGGACATTGTAATGGAGGAGTTAATGGCTCAATTAGTGAAAGTATGACTGCAATACTTCATCCCCATCCATAACTATTAAATAATGACTTACTCCTCCGCTATTATTATTACATTCAAATTTGTTTCCTCTATAAACCATAATAACAATGGACTCTTAATATCCGGAGAGCATAAATATCCGTTTGGAATTTTTCAGCAACTTTCTTGAAGCATTCTTTAACTTTCACCACCACAACTCTTTTAAATAATTACATGGTTAGTTATGTTGTAATCAGTCTTTATTAGAATTTATATCCCTCGACTTGATTACATAAATATCAGATCCTGACCTTTACATAATTTGGTTTAGAATGTTTAGACATCTTTGGTGCATAGTTCAAGAGATTCGTCCTTGGCGTTGAAAGGAGCCGACAATGGCACTCAATGTTTGTATTTGTAAATTAATTATAATTAATGAGTGATTTGCTCAGCCAAAATTTCATGTAATTTGCTCTGTTACGGGGTTAGCAGTTGAGGAATGATGTAATGTTTGTTTTGTGTATTTTGGAGAGTTGTTGAACTGGTGACTTCACCGTGTTTATATTTTAGTTTGTCGGTCATCTTCTTCTGCTGTTACAGGACTCGATTCAAATGATTGTGCTGTAGAGGTGTGAGGAGTGCATTATGGAAAATCCATCAGACATTTGGAAGATGATCTCATCATTATCCTTATCACTTCTTTAAAGTGCGAGTTGGCTTTATTATATGCATTCATTTTACTTTATTAAACACCTAGTAATACACATGTTTATGAAGTACTGAATAAAATATGACATGACTGACTGACATGGGCTGTGATTATATACAAACAATTAATTGTTTGCATGCAATTCCCTTTCTATTGTGGAGTGGAAGTAATTAAAATTGTTTCAACCCCTAAAAATACTTTTACTCTCAAAATTCATCACACCTTTTTCAAAGGCATTTCTTTTTCTTTGAATTTCTTTCCTTGTTTATGAGGCAATAATACAAAAATTTTCTTAATGAATGGAACAGTTGTTGTTTGTAAGCCAACTTTATCTAATCTTGTAAATAATCATAAGGAGAAGGAAGTTTTTATCCTCATTGTTGAAAGGGAGATGATTGTTATCTGATTAGAAGCCAGAGGCAGATGGACAAGGGCTTTATGGGATGAGTGAATTTATTTAAGCTTCCTAAAAGCATTTCTCCTCATAATTTAATTTGTTTATTGATAATCCTATCTTAAAAGATGGATTAATTAACATGAATTTTACTTTGGAATTGTTTTTAAAGGATTTTTCCTTAAATTGCCAAGTCACATGATTTATGAAAAAGTGAGATAAAATAAAATAATGTGGAAAGAATTTTGGGAACTCATTCAAGTCCTACTTCATTGCTTACTTTGTTTAGCTGTGGCCATATTTCACGAGAGCCATTTGGTTCTCAGCATGAGGGAAATGCGATGACAGAATTTCTCGGTGTAAATTGATGAGATGGAAATTCTCACCTACAACCCTTATCTTTAGGATGCCATTAAACGAAATTCATCAGTTCCATTTGTCTCACCTGGCTACTTTTCTAATGAACTATTTGATTTCTTCCAGGTGACCTAATATTGGAGACTATGTTGAAGGGGAGTGAGATGAGGATTCGAATCCGAGGTCTCACCTCCGGCAGGTACCTCTGCTACAACCGCAGGGGACGTCTGGTCGCTAAACCTAAGGTGAGCCTTTTACACGACCCTTATTCCTTATCATGTTTGATTTGTCAAGTTTGTTCATAACATTTTTTGTAAATCTATGTAGAATATTTTATTTTAAGCTAAAGAGGTAATTGAATAGTGAAAAGAGTTGGAGGATTCAGATTGTTCCCATGCAGACATTTAATTCTTTTTACCAATAAGTGCCTTTTACCTGTCAGCGTCTGGCGTGGAAGAATTCAATTATAATTGATAGTCTGTCAAAACATCATTGATCTAAGGATGTAATAGATGTTGACGGTGCGTATCGAATTAATCTCAACTTTCTCAACTCAACACGACGGCTAAAGCCAAGCCAAGGGTTGGATAACCACTTGTTGAGCTCATAACATGCATTCGGCATTTGTTTTACTTAATCTTCTCGTGTCATGCGATCCAATGGAATCTGTCGAATCGACCTCATTCTCAAGTTCATATTAATAACAAAATTCACTAATCGTGACCACGGACTCGAATCATGTGAAAATTATGAAATTTTATTTTGTGTACACATGACAAAGAATCGCGTGCATGATTTCTTGAGAATTGAATTCTGTAAAGTTTATTTTGTATATTATGCATGTGTAGCGTGATCGTGAGGAGATGAGCTTACATAGTTTTTTAAATAGAAAAGTGCCGACAGATCATTGTTTTTTCTTCCTCGTCTGCTGCTGATAATATTACAGTGTGTAGTAGTAAATAAGTTGATGCTTTGTGGAATTCAGAAATAGATAAATAAACATTTTATTAAGCCATTTCATACCGAAAGTTGTCTCGCTTTATTTAGTTTTGTTGGAACAAAGACTAACAAATACTTTATGCAAAAGAAGATACCGCAGACAGAGAATGATTTAATTAGACTCAAGAAGGGATTAAAATGTATTTTATTCGCTTGCAGCACTTGGATAAGTTAGACACTCTGCATTTGCACTCAAAATTAAATCAAGCCATTATTTATTTAATAGATACTAAAGTGTCAAAGTCGGTTAATGGTACAACTTTGTCGAAAATAAAATGTCTGTATACATTATTGCATTGCAAGGGTTTAATTTTCTTTTAATGTCTGATACAAAAGACGCAACTAATGGTGTATTTTTTATTGTCTAATTTCAGAAAAAGGCAAAAGGGGCAAAGTGCGAATTTAAAGAAGAGGCTGTAATAGGTCATTCGTGGCGTTACATCTCAGCATTTAATGACGAGTGGTTTCTGGGCTTTGACCACAAAGGACGGCCCTTACACCATGGTCACAATGACCAGTTGGGGACTCATCAGCCGTCCTGCTTCAGGTTTGACAAGCTGGCTCACATCGTCACCCCAAGAGTGTCCAACAACCACATAAATGTTGACAAGCATCACAGCAAGTTAGGCCAATCTCATCCCCATCGCCCAGATTTTCTCTTCTCGTACAAAGACAGGAGGTCGACGACGACGACAACGACCACATCATCTACAACCACTCCCACTCCCACCACAAGTACTACTACCACAACCACTCCCACCCCCACTACAACCCCAACTAGTACTACAACAATCCCCACAACAATTAGTACTACTACTACTTCTACCCAAAGTCCTCAAGAAATTATTTCCCCTCTAACCCCAACTGCGGAAGTTTCTCCTACTCCAAATTCCGAAAATTTCCCCCCACCAACTCCTCCCCCTGAGGACGGAGACATTAACCCCAAAACTCACCACCGAATTCGGCATCACAATAACCATCACAGAACTAACAATTCCCAAGGAGGGAAACAAGGAAACCTCAATATGCAAAAGCATCTTAAAAAATCTCAACGTAACAGAAAATCAAAACAAGCATCTTCAACTCCGTCCTCATTATTATCATTACCAAAAACCCAAACCTTTAGTGCTGCCGTCTCTAATAGATGAATAGGTTTGCTATTTTTAGAAACTTTTATTTTAGGAATTTATTTTACTCTAGTTTTTTATTTAAAGACTTTATCCCAATTTTCTGAACGTGTAAAAATTATACAAACTGCCTAAAAATTTAAGGTTTTAGGCGAAGATTCAGGGAAAATGTAATAATGAAATTTAGAATGTTTTGTACAGCTAAATATGTAATGTAATAACACGTCCACAAAGTGAAAGACAGACTCAAAAAATGTAACATGGATCCCACCTAAGAAGGAATAATATTTGATAATTGCTCACTACTTCACTTTTATAGTTGATTGAGTCGCATCTTTCTTGATCCTGAATTTTCCATTTGCTAAAATATAGTCATGAATTTGTTTCATACTTTATAAAAGCGCTTTGTTTCTTCTCCACTCCAAAATTATGCCAACTTTTAAAATATTATAAAATTTAATTACCCACTTGTCCGGTGAACATTTGTACTTTCACTTAACCAGAAAAAGCTGCAGGCAATTTGTTTCATGTTGGAAATTAAACTTTTCTATAATAGGTGGTTGTTTGTTTGATAAATTTGTAGAGAAGCTTCAGGGGATGATTAAGATGTAACCAAATTGCATGTAAAATTATTATCTCTCTATTTTTGTATGTGACTTTTCACCAGGGGCAAAAAAGGCTGCTTTATATTAAGAAACTTGTGCTGTCATTTAATGAAATATCTTTGTAACAATGAATTGTATTTGGTTAGTGAGAGAGGTAACTAAATAACTAATTAGGGATAATTGTAACCTACATTATATTTAACAAGACGACATGTGTTCAATTTTTTATTGTTAGCCTTTGTTCCAAATATAATGTGTCATACAATTAATGTTCAAGTATACTACTAAAATTAAACAAAGAATATTTAACATGTCCTTAAATGAACTTGAGAGCAAGCAAACATAAATTGTCTGCAGATTTGCAATAGTAATACATTGCGAGTTGCATTTCTCAGAGTTGTCATTTGGCTCATAAATGTTAAACATTATTCTCAATTCAACAAAGTATAAATAATAAAACCATAAGAGACTTTATAAAAATTGAAATTTATTTGTTCTTTTTTGCACAATATCTGGCCACTTTTCAATAAAACAATTACAAACCGTTTGCAAATAAAAACTACCAACAAATATTTCCTTCTTTTCTGCACCTGGAACAGAGATTACATCATAAAATGTGAATACATGTGAATGAAATGCTGTCTCATTTTATTACATTTCTCTGTAATATTTATTTATTCCATGATTTCGTGCCAAAAGGACTCGACTGCAATTTCAAAATGACCATGAACATGAACAGGCAAAGTTGTAGTGTTGATTTAAACCAGAAAAGTGTTCATATAGCTCGAGTCAGAATTTGTTTTAATCTAGGCACTTTAACGTTGAGTTCTGAATCAGAACTTCGGATAATCAGTATTACGCAGTATCATCTCACAAGTTTTGGCCCCTTTGGAATATGTTCTTATGAAATCAGTTTTTATAAGTAATTATCGACATAAAGCATCTTTTTAAACCGTTTTCAGTCAAATTTAGCCGAAT
The DNA here is from genome assembly GCA_034698145.1 of Proisotoma minuta. NCBI lineage: Eukaryota > Metazoa > Arthropoda > Collembola > Entomobryomorpha > Isotomidae > Proisotoma > Proisotoma minuta. The sequence goes on from JAQIXN010000173.1 coordinate 38,101, forward strand.
TTTGCTCTATTCGATTTCCAACTCATATAATTTTCCCACCCCCATCACTTTTTCTAAAGACTGCTTTCTTCCGTTGGATGGTAGAACAACTGTGCAAAATTTAGGGATTATCGGATAAGCGGTTTGGACCCTGTCGTGTCGCAGAGAGATATAATGAATAGAATAGTTTATTGCATTTCAAGTCAGTTGGCCCATAGGCACCCAAAAAAAATAACAAATATAATGATTACATATATAACTTGTACCTATAATATAACTTAATAATATAAGCCCTAACTTGGCATAAAAATTCACTGGTCAACATTTTAAATATATTGTAGTTGTTTAAATTGGTAATAGAATTTCGCTTGCTTCTAATTGCTATAATATTTGAGAAGTAATACTGATGTTCAATTAAAGCTGCTGTTAGCTTAATCCTGAGAATTTTCCGGAGTCCGTTTGACACATTTCCAAAGCCCGTAGTCTTTTCCAACATTAGTCTGCCAAAGTCGAAGAGTTCCATCTTCAGAACCGGAAGCATAAAGTTCTGCATCTGGAGAAAATCGTACACGGTGAACAGTGCCAAAGTGACCTTTGAAAGCATCTAAAATGTTAAATTGTTAAAAATATGTTAAATTATCAAATAATCTATTCTATTAAATGTTACTCGATTGTACCTAGCTCAGCTCCACTGTTGTAGTCGTATTTGTAAATTTTGAAATCGTCTCCTCCACAAACAAAAACAGATTTATCAGGTTTGAGTGATGCGGAATGAAGTCGAGTTGGCACTTTGAATTCTTTGACTAAAGTAAGCCTGCAATAAATACAGAATATTTGTAGGAAAAAATCTATTATTTTTAAAAAGACGACTAACGTGTCCATATCAAAGAATCCCACGTTATTTCCGTAAGCAAGAGTTAAAATACGTTTGGAAAAACAAACTTCAATATCTTCCACAATGCTTGGAAATTCCAATTTTTTAACGGTAGTTGCCGTGTTCAAATCCCAGATTCGAAGCGTCTTATCGTCCGAACAGCTTGCAACAGTTTTGTCCCCAAAGAATGCACAATGACGGATAATGGACTCGTGGCCAGCCATTTTTAGAGCATCTATATAATATAAAATTAAAATTATGTTTTACGCGTTATAAATTTGCCGTCGTTGTAATTATTAAGCTGCCTACAGGTGTCTGGTCGCACTAAATCAAAGATTCTGATAAGCTTTTCATTGCTTCCCGTGACCAATTGAGTCCCTGCAGGATCGAAACCCACAGATCTGACGACGTGATTGTGTTGAAACGAATGCACCACTTTCCCAGTCACTGGGTCCCAAATCTAAAGAATAAAAATATTTTAAATTTTCAAACCTCACAAAATTGACATGATGCGTCTTTTACCTTTGCGGTGAAATCTGCTCCGCCTGTCGCAGCTTTTGTTCCGTCCTCATTTAAAGCCACCCCCCAGACGGCCCCCTTGTACCCCCTGTACACAAATGTCCCAATCCAGTCCCCCGTGTCCCCGTAACGTAGCATTGGCCTACCATCTGGAAACAAATTACGTTATGATACATTTTGTACGCGGTGGGAATTATTTTGGTCCCTGATGTGACCTGACCTTTGCAAGCTGATATGAGGTAATATTGGCTTTCCGTGTTCGCACTGAATGCGAGGTCGACAACTGGTCGCGTGTGACCGTGACAAGTTAGTGGAATTTGACGAATAGACATTGCGCAAAAGTATAAATTAATTGTGGTTAATTAGTCAGTGTGAGGTGTCGGTTAAAATTAGTCAGTTTCGCTCCAGTCTGTGCCGTCTGTGGCACAGAGTCAATGGTGGGCTTTTGTGGCGCTCGGATTCGAGTCGGGGCAATATGAGACAGAATAAAATGATTTCCATTGCGCCCCAAATGACCCGTGACCAGTGTGACCATGTCACATTGTCCCGGTTTGGCCCCTGTCGTGTTTGGGACAGACGGACGGACAGGATGGACACATAAGCCCTCGCTCGGGCTAAAATATGCTCACTTGTCTCATCAGGAAAGATGCATAGCAAAAGTTATGGAAATTAGACACGGAAACTTTTGACCGTAAAATGTTGTCAAGTATATAAATTAAGAGGACCGTCTTTAATTCCAATAAATATCTCTAGCTTACTATTCAAATGTCAATGGTCCAAAGTGTACAAAGTTTGAAAGCATTACTTTTTAATGGCATCGTAAAATGAATTTTAAAAAGAGCAAAGGGTTTCTTCTTTTTCTGGCTGGATAACTCGACATTCAAATTATTTAGCAGTACATTGATTGCATTGATACCAAGAATTGTCTTTGGAATTATCATTAATTTAAATAATTTTCACTAATCTATCTTTAATTTTTAAGGCATACTTTGTCCATTAGAGTGACGATGGATGCTCAAGTCTTGTGACAAACTCTGTCATTTAATGAAGCAAAAGAAAATTGTGGTGAATAAAATGACGCACGTTAATTACCAAGCAATTGAAAAAGTATACAAAAGTAGCACTGGTTCTTTTTCCAGCTAATTTTCCTTATTCAACATTTAAATTAGCATGTTTTGATGTATCAAAAACACAATTGTTTAGAGGGGATTAATTGACACAATGTCACACGACACTACGCAATTTATATAAATCCAAACTGGTTAAAACCACAAAAATAACATTCCTTAGACAAATAAATATATATCTTTGTGTCCTTCTCACTTTCATATTGTTACATCAATCCGTTGTTGCGTCCCTCTTAAATTTTTCCCTTCTTTCTTCTTTTGTGTCTCATTCATAAAATGTCTTTTCATCTTTTATTATTGCCTCTTTTAAGTCGGTCAGACCTTTGGAGCCAAATATCTCGGAAACATAAAGATGTTACTTGTCAAAAATCAATGGAAGAGGAAAGCCATAGGCATCTTTATATTTGGTTAAGAGTAACTTAAGAGTGATTGATTACAGAGTTTTAGTCCAACTCCACTATTTAAATAGATAGCTTTGTGATTTCTTCAAATGCAAAAGAAATTTAGACAAATGTTATGCTTTCTAAATATGAAGTTAAGGACATTAAATTCAATTGTCTCAAGCCGACATATGTCGTCAAACAGGCAACGCATCCAAAGTATTTTATCAGGAGGAAAGGTGACAATCTCTATAAAAGCTGATTAGTGTAATAACCTGAAGAAATGAAGAGCAGCAGCTGAAAAATGGGCAAAAATTAAGGAAAGGGTTGCATGCGAGTGTAGCCCTAAATTTTAAGCGAGGCACGGGCTCTTATTTTTTGTGACTTAAAGATATGAACTTGTCCCTGGCCGATATTTGAGGCAGGCGACAGTTGATCACACACAAAGTATGTTTTATTTGACTTGGCACAAATGGAAAGCCACCGGTCGCTCGGAGGGTACTTGGAAATGTCATGTCAGTCATCATTAAGCTGGCAGATGGTCATCTATGCACTAACTCCACACTCCACACCTCCAGCAGGCAAAGCAAAGGCTGAACTTGAAAATCATTTTTTACACTCGGTTAGCTAGTCTCTAATCATATCTTATCAAATTTAGAGTATCATCACCTTATTAAATCATCGTTATTACCTCATTATCACAATGTGCTTCTGCTAGAAAATGCTAGTTTTAAGGACAATGTTCAGCGGATTAAGAGAGAGAGGGAAAAGTCTTACAAGTATCTTCCATTCTTAAAACACAAGCCCTTTAAATTCACTTCCTCAACTGCAAGCTGTCACAAATATCTACAAATAAATACTTTTGCATTAAATAAGGCCTTTAATTGCTTGTTTTAAGCTGCACATAATGAGTAAATTAAAATTACACTGGAATTCAATGATCAAAGATGGAATTGGGCGATGCTGTAAGATATATAATTTATGTCCAATGTAACTCAATTTCACATCGATAGCCAAGGAAGGAAATGATACAATGTTCTTTATGCAACATTATGCAAATTTATTAAAGCACATGGCAAACGTTTGGCTTCTTAACTTTATTGCGTGCATCGTTTCACGAAAAGAATGACAAAAGTAATATAAATCTTGCAAAGAGAATCTTGCAAAGATTTTAAGTCTCGTAGCAAACTGTCAATCTGAAGTTGGAACTAAAGTGCGAAAATGCTGATTCAATGTTTGATAACTTAAATATGGAGCTAAACAACAATAATTTACTCGAGCTTTGGCATCTGGCTAAATTCAAGTGGCAAAGACGCAAAAATTAATGCGACTAAAAAAGTATTTGTTGGAACAAACTAGAATAAGCCTCAAGCTATAAGCTTTCTTTTTTTGAACAATTTGAAATTAATTATTTTCCCCATTATGTTCAATGTACAACTTCATTTTTGGCAAATGATTTCCCATATTATCCAAAAGTCAAAAAGCAATTTCATTAATGCTAATTACTTTAATTGATTATAAGCAAAAGAGGAATTTTGAAATTACAAGTTGGGAAAAAAACTTGAAAGCCTGCGTGGATATGTCTTAAACTTTTCCCTGCCTTTTTAATCTTTTGGCTTAGATTTCATGTAATTTATAACGTCTTGACTGTTTGAAATTTATGGAAAGGAAGGAAGTATTTAAAGAGGAACGAATTGTGGCTGAAATTTGAATATGTCCACTGTATATGGAGCCAACGTGGTGGAGTGGAGAGATGAAGGGCGTGCTCCACCCTTGTCAAAATTCGGATTAAATTTACATGTCTTTCTACGGGAAACAAAATAATGTTCTTCCAACGTCGCATAATTAATGAGGAAGGACAGATCATTATATATGATAATGATAATAAAGCAAATCACAGCAAAGTAAGCCAAAAAATTCCTCAAATTGTAATCAAACTTACCAAAAAATCCCATTAAGCATTTTACTGCAAAAAACAATAAACAAAAGAACAAAGGGAAGGAATGGAAAACAATTGACAATTAAATGGTACGAGCAGCGTGTTTTAAAAGCGCAAATATTGCTATCAAATCTGTCAAATCATTTCCAGTTTACTACAAATTGAATGATACCCATTTTGAAAAGTGGATTGTTGGCATATCTAACGACAACTTTGGCAGCAAGCTTTTCTTTTCCGTGTAACTTTTAGATAACTAAGAAAAGAAACAAATTGAGTTCATATTTGGCCAAATGTTGCTCAGTCATTTCCAGTTTCCACAAATGGGCTGCAATGGATAAACATAATATTATTATAGCTAACTACATGTTTACTGAAATTGTATTAATCATTTTTGAAATGTTAAATGAATGCTTAAAAGTTATTTAGATGAAACATGATCCAAAGTATGAGCATCTGCATGTAAAAATTCCTTGAAAAAGAAACAATTTGTTGTGAGAGGAAGCATTTTGTGAATGAATCATATTCAACTAAATTCCAGAGTCTGCATTAAATGTATAAATTAGACAAGATTAAGGTGGCGTTTGACTCTTAAAATAATTCTAAAGTTAAGTGGACGCGACCCCCTGGAATCAGCATCCAAGACGTAAATGACCACTTACGTCAAACAAATTGCATTTTTCACACGAAACAAAGCAGCATCCAAGATATCAATGATAAGATCAAGTAGACAATTGACACTTACTCCCAACATTAAACAACCCATAGCACCCAGTATGGAGAAGGATCCTTAATATTATGCAACAGGATTTTAAAATTACTGAGAATATATTTACCAAAGGAGTCTCATAAAGCTCCAAATATGCACAAATCCCATAATAATATGAATTTCATAAAATGACCACATCCTGGTGCAGCTAATAAATAAATTCTTGAAAACATAAAACTTTACAAGTATCATGCATCTGCTTAAACCTTTTAAATTATTTTTGAAGGTTCTTCCTCCAATGGAACATATAATTAAAGCTACCCTGCCCGGAAAACGCTAAACAAAGTCCAAGCAAAGGAAACGTTTACAACAATTGGCCCTCACTCTGACATCTGCACTTTCATTGTTGATACCCTTGGCTTTGAAATAGACCTCAAAGTCGGTAGATTGTGGCAGTGCTCATGAAGGGAAGGACCATGGTTTCTCTATTTTTAAAGGTACAACAAATACCATTGTTGCTAACTGTTAATAGTAAATATATAGTGTGATATACAGATGTGTGAAACAATTGTAATTTAATCCTTTCTGCTACTGAACAGTGACCATTATAAAAGACAAACTAAATTGTATTTCTTAAAGAAAATGAGACGGGAAAAGCCAGAATCATCTCTGTTTGAGACTGTCTCACATTCCCCAGCTGAAAAATTGGTTGACACCATCTTCTCCACCCTTCACACGCTTTGTGTACTAAGCAAAGCAGATTTCAACAATGGCTAGAAGATGGTACAAGTTGGATATTTTAGAAACCATTGTTGTTGAGAACAACTTACAGCATTTTAGACTTGAGGCTGCTTTAATACAATGAATCTCATTATTGACAGACTGTCAATATCATCATTTGTAAAAAAGCTTCATTGTATGCAAATTCACACTGACTTAAAAATTGGTATAATGCAAACAGTTGCAAATGTTTGCGTGAAATTAATCCAGTTGCTCATTAATTCCAATTATCAGTACAAAGAAATGCAAGAGGTAATTAAACATTTATTTGTTTAATATTCACGCAAACCAATTAAAGTTGGCTAAAAGCATTTTAATGTATCATTTCAATCCACTTATTTTACGACATGCCTTTTACTCATCAATTGATTTTTTATATAGCATACTGACTACTTTAAAATATTTAAGAGAAGATTGATGAAATCTTCACCTGCTTTTGCTTATCTCTTAAATTATTGCAGTTCCATTTTCTCCATTAGCATTCATTGTCGGTTTCAGCTGAACTCGTTTCTCCTAATAATGAATCAAGTTGGTTAAATTACTCATTTATCGTCAGCTAATAAGTGAAGCAAATCACAAATATTAAAAAGCTCAAAGCTGGAATTTAGTTCTGCATTCAAAAGTTCAGTGGCATCTCATAATATCCAACGTGCAAAATCCTTATTAATGTTTCAAATTTGATTACGACTTGTTGTTGGACTCTCTTGGAAATGATGCGCGGAGGGTCCATTAAAAGAGGATGCCATGTGCTGAGAAACTGACAGTTCGTGCAACAAATGGATTTGGTCTGGCTTCCTTCGATATTTAAGAGAAGGAAATCAAAATTAAACAACTTGTGGATTAAAGGTCTGTCCATCAATTTCAGACAGCAATCGCAAACTTCCCGATTCGAACTGCATAAATAGTTACGGGATGGATGCCAGAACCCGAAATTACTTTTAAATAAACTAGCCAACATCTCAAATCGCATTCTTTCCATCAATTACGCTCACGAGAGAAGCAAAAAGTGTTTGGATTGAACAGAAGAACAAACCAACTGCTTCCTTCCTTCTTCTTCTCCCTAAACAAGGTATTATTATGAGAACAAGGATCGTGCAATAGACAATCAGATATTGCAACAAATAAGTACACATTAACAAAACAAAGTGGAAAAATTTCCGACTTGTTTAGTCCTTAATAAATAAAATTCCAATAACTGCTAAACCCTTGCTTCCATTAAACACTAACGAACGTGAAAAATAAAATGTCGTGCAATGATTTGGGTTAGGAAACGTCTGGAAACTAATATTCTGCTAATAAATCCTCTTGAATAAAGAGAGGAAGACAATTATTTTCTACTTGGAAAGTAAATTAGGAAAATTATGGACATCCTGTGTCTTTTCTTCATACTTAACCTTACCCCATTATTTATATTTGATGGATACAAAACAATTAAAGTCCAACAGAAGCCATAATCAACTCAACAGTACTCAACACTCACTTCAAACTTTGGGAAATAAACTTGGCCAATTTCCTTTATACAGAAACAGCTTTGCAAATTTCATAGAAACATACATTGAGAGAAAATTGCAGTGCTTCATTCTTTTATTCATTTCACGTTTCAGCTTGGGAAAGAAAGACAAAAAGCATGATATTTTGATGAATTTTTACAAGTTCAATTCGTGATCAAAGTTTATCTTTTATTTTTATTAAAAGTTTCAAATTCAATACATTCTTCAATTCATTATTTTGACTTGATTGCATTGCACGCCAATCTAAAGCCCAAGGAAGGATTTTTAAAATGTTGGGCAAATTTATATAACACAAAATGATTTGCCCATTTTATTGGACTTTTGCCAAACTTTCAGTGCAGTCCATTGCATTCATTTTGTAATACCTGATTGTCTGACTTCAACATTTAAATTTTCTTCAAATGTTGCTTTGCAGGTTAAAGTTGAAGGAGGAGGGCAAAACATTGGAGCATTTTCCAAAAAAAAGTTATATTTTAATAAGTACTGGAAATTACAGAGAAGAGAGAAGTCTCTCATTAAATCGGTTGGACTGAACTTTTAACATCAGCAATCAACATCATTACAAACTAATCCAATCCTCCTTTTTCTACTTGTTCTTAAATATAAAATAAAACAGTGATTTATAAAATGCAAGGATTTTTTCCGTCGTTTACATCATCCCTTGTTTGTTAAAATCTTGAAAAATTTACAACTGATTTTATTAAGCTGGAATTTGTCATTGTTCCAATTAAAATAAAAGGATAACGCCAAGATTTATTTTTATTTATTTCAAAGTACGGATTATTGTTTTGTTTGGCTCATCATTTTTTTATTACGTTACTTTATGTGGGGGATTTACTCATCATCATACCTCTAACTCCATTCTTTATTACAAGGCTTTTGAGCCATATTCACGACTTGTTTGCTGATTGAATGAAATACCTCCTTGTTATAACTCCATTGTCCTCAATTTTTGGGATCTTTCATTAATTTGTCTTTAGAAAACTATTTTATAAATTTTTGACCATTGTTTTAAACTTAATAAAATGTTTCCAGCAAAGCAAAGCAAGAACTGGCTCTTGAAGAAGCGTTGGTTGCACATCCTCTCAGTCGCTCTGCCTACTCAAATCCCTAGAAGGTATCTTGCTTAATAATGGTTGCACCTCTTTTATATCCTATGTTATGGTAAACTTGATTCTGACTTTAATTCTTACGTTACTGCGCCATGTGAACATTCCCTTTGCTTACTATCTAGTTTTTTTTTACATGAATTTGAATCAAGATTTGTTTAGAACTCTTCAACTCCACTCAATTCAACGAACTAATTCAGCTCCAACAATCAGCACTCTTCCAGTCTTCTTAGTTCTTCAATTGCATTTAAAGAGTTGAGTCAAGAGGAAAAAGTAAAAGTATTTCTACTAAACTCCTAATTTCGTTTAGTCACAAGCCAACGCACCGCTTCCCCTCTATCTATAAGGCTAATTAAATGTAGACTAAGCAAATTGAGTTTTATCTTTAATAAATCCTATCCTGACCAATTATTCGGATGAGAAAACTGAGACAAGGGAAAGTGAGAATTAAATGTTTACAAGCCAGCAATTTGTCAACTACCCAAAAAGTGCTGTAAGTTTTGTGATTGCAAGTTGATTTATTTATCTGTTCATATTCCACAGTCAAAAGTTGTCCTCTGTCTCCTCAGGTGAAAAGTTAACAATGGAAACAAGTGTCTCAGTCATACTCCCGCTGTCTTTGCCAACCTCACATCTTTATGTAGCCACACTGACCAACAAACAAACAAAAGTAATGGGACCAATTTATCAATTTACAAATTTTATTGCTAATTTCATCCAGGCAAGTGCAAAAAAAGTTGCATAAGCATAAATAAAGAGTAGAATGAAGTAGCAGAGGCATTAATCATGTTTAATGATGTGGCAAAAGGAGACCCTTAGTGGTCCTTGTCAACTACCGGTTGGTCTTCATTCTCAACCTGATGATGATATCAATGACACAAACAAAGAGTGGTAGGGAATTTTTAAGAAATGAAATAGATTCAGATCCATCGGCAAATTCTGTGTTTTTGGTAGGATGAAAACGAGTTTTGAAAATACACAATTGAATTTATATTGGCATCCATAATTTTATTTGCCTACAAAATATAATGAACACGAACAGTTGGGATTTTTTTAAGTTTTTCATTTCCATCTTAAATCTTTGATAAGCAAGAGTTATCGAGAAAAAATACAAAATCATATCTCATTTGTACAATGTGAATGGCCCCATTTACTGATTTAATTGGCACTTAAATATTTCGTCAACATTAAATTTCATTTAGCTACAAGTTGTCGTAAGCATTTGCAGATTTAAAATGTTGACAGACCTGCTTTCTTATCTTTATTGTTACGATCCCCTAGAAGTTGCATCCATCGCTTATCTGCCTGACTTTTTAGCAAGCTTCATTTAATTTTGGATGTAGATTAACCCAAACTGGAAAAATTAAAGTATTTACATACATAATACATTGCAAATAAGAATGCAAATTTCTTTAAACACTTTTAAAATATTTTATTAACAAATAAATCCTTTATTTCAGATAAAATAAATCAAACAAGGCCTCAATTTATTTGCCAATGACGTTCACGGATTTAAATAAAACAAGAATAATAAAAAGCCCGAGTGTGAAAATTACTTGACATGTTTATAGCAAGTTTAGTTTAGTTTGTTGAAGCTTTGGTTCTTAAAGAGTTGGAGTCTTAAATTGTTCGCTGTTGGACATTTGCGTGGGTTGCAGAAAAGTGAGTTTGCATTGTCCTCTCTTTGATCAGCAAAAAGATCAATTCCTTTGGAGCAGTAAGTGAAAAGTTGTCATGTAGCCACGGCATATGTTAAATACATTTAAGGAAGAAGAAGCAAAAGTTTTCCAAGTTTGTAGAAATAATTCATGACTTTATTTAAATCTGGGGGATAAACTTGTGGATGTGATGACAGCTTTAGAGTATAAAGTGTCAAATGGTTTAGTTGGTGGTGACCTTAAATGTCAACTGATTGACTGTAGGGATGAGCGGAGAGTAGCAGGACGTCCAATTTGTCCTCATCACCCCTAAACTGTCATCACTCCCTACATCCTCATATCAAACACATTCAACGCTTCTCAGCTTCAAACATTTTTTAAAAAGAGGAAAAAACTTGAGAAAATCCCAGAATTTGGAGGAAATCGAATTCCATCCACTTACTTAATTTTTTGAGCTACAAACGCCAGTCTAATGAGCTGTTAAGTTGATATGATATCCATTTGAGGCCAGTCAACTATTATTGATAATGTGCTATAGTTTGGGAGAATGACAAAGTAAAGTGCACCAGTCAGACCCTTTTTAAGGGACACAAAGAAGAGATGACATCTCAGGTAAGAAAATAGATTTGAGTCTTCCCTTAACCTTATATTCTTTGTATTTGTCACTCCATTCTGTTTTTCTTTTGGGTATCAGGGACATATCAAAATATTTACTGTCGTCTAATCCATTACCAAAAGATCCCTTTTAAGCCAAACTATGGGGAGCTCCATTAAGATCTCTCCAGCATAGCTTCTAATCTTAAGTTTTCGTTTTTGGTAATTTAAACGACATTTATTGATGTTCCTGTCATTTTTAGAGGCAGCTTTATCACAGTTTACAGTTGTTGGGAAAAGTAAAAGCAAAGAAATCAAAATGGTGGTTGAAATTAACTTAAATTGTTTTGTCCTTTAGATATTATGAATTTTCTCAAACTCGTTTGTCACTGCTAAATAACTTTATAATCTAAAGTCAATGAAACAGATTATTTATCTCGGTTGCACATCTCTTAAAGTTGATTCCGCAATTTATCTATTTCATGGCGACTTGTCAAGAGTTCGGTGTCGGAAAGTGTAACAAATATTTATTCAGCTTGCGACATGCATTGCAATTAAGAAAAGTCGCATGACAATCCAAAGCATCCTTTAATTTTTCTTTAAAAGAGTGATTAGATCAAATCAAAACCAGACCAGACTTCATGCATTGATGTAGTAATTATCTTATGCAGGATACTCATTCCGCCATTTAATCACACACAACAATGTCTTGTCTTTTGTTTAAAAAACAGTTCGTCATTTGCGTTACTTATCAGTTAAGAAAAACTGGTATTGAGAAAAATAAATAAAAATTTTATTAAAAAATGGACCTCCAATTTTGTTTATTAAACATCTCTTAAAAAGTTGGTAATTAAAAGCTTGCAACATTGTTTGAAAACATTTCGATTAATAGCTTGAGACCGTAAATTGCCATGTGTAAGTATAAAGGTGGAATTATGTAAAAGAGATTGGAATGCAGGAAATTATACTTTGGGTATTTTACAAAAAAGCTAAACACAGAGATGCAATTATATATATGCGAGATAAAAATGAGCTTATACCTCCTTCATTTCACAATTCTACATAATTCCATTGTATATGCTTACAAATGACAAACAAATGGATGTGATGATGAATTGACTTGTAAGCCGTCAACTAAATTCTCATGTACAACTCATAAAGAGCCTTTTCCAAGGTTGCGTCATAATTCTCCCTCGATGGGAACGTGAGTTGATGTCATGTGAGAATTTTCGTATTTAGGTGAGAAATCCTAAATTAATAACTCCCTGTCTTTTCTAACCAAACAGAACTGGAAATTTACTCACGGAGCATTTACTTAAATTTCCTCCTGCGTAATAAACATAACAATCAACATTGTCACCGAGTAATGACACTTGAAGAAAAGAAACCCACTTAATTTGAAACTTACTGCTATTTGCATAAGTATATTGGTCAATAAATTAACTTTTTTATGTCGAGAGTTTGCTGTGTCTGGTCATTTCAACCAGCTTTTATTTTATGACTCTGCTTCTTCTCTAATCAAATGATAAGTTTACCATTCCACGTAATAATCATGACAGTTTTAAATTGTGGGCTAGTTGAATGTTATTTAATTGAAATTATTTCATGGTTAAGTGGAATTTACTTGAGAGGAGAAAAGTTTTAAAGAATTTAAACAATCCACAATAATTCACTCCAGGTGGGCTAATTGCTTCATTGTTGAGGAAAATTGCAAATATTTATTTTATGTGCTTTGAACCATTCTATAATTATCGTTGCATTCCATGTTCCCACTTTGCTTTATTAGGCTAACAGCTTGCAAACATTTATCATTTTATTTGTCCACAATTGTGAATCATTATTGCAGACTCATCTTACATTATTATGACGACAAAACGGAGTGGAGATGCAACATCTTATTGTGCTCTTGAAAATCATAACATTAATGATTTAGCAAAACACTAATTTATAAATAAATTAAATTATTAAATGCATCAAGAGTTTTCGGATAATTTGAAAATGTGGTTTAATTGCATGTTATAAGTACATTTATATTATGTTGGGAATAAAAATAGCAATACAATTTTACATTTCCATCTGCACCTCTTTCTTTATATTTTGATTACAATCAGTCCAAACAATATCCCAGCAAATAATTGGAAGGTGAAAAAAATTCTCATTTATTTTAGCACTCCATCGCCACAGAATTTGGTTTTGCGTTGTCTCATTTACGATGAATAGTCTCCGACTGGGAGATGGTTGATTTCTTTTTATTCACACTTTCACAGCAGCATCTTCAACCCTCTCAATTGTTGATTAAAACTACTCAGCTAAAGTTATGTAACAATGATGATATTTCAATACAATCAACTTTATGTGTTTAACACTGGGATTTTTCACTCTCCTTCATCTCTGCTATTTTTTTAGCAATCTTCAATTCTTATCGTGTCTTCATTTGGATTTGAAATGATTCCAGTTTTGAGTAAAACTTGATTACTTTGTATATTAGCCCAATATAATTATGAGTAGGGTTAAGATGTGATACAGCACCAATTTATAAAATGTGTGGAATGTCAGTATAAATCTTTTCTCTCTATACACATGAATATGATATCTTTCATTTTGACAAGAAAGAAAATAAATGCCTTAATAATACCAAGAGAGAAAAAAATCAAACGAATTTTTAAGATTCAAAGGCGAATCTTGACTTTGATTTGAATTCCTTTGCAATATACCACATATACCGTGAATTTTTGCGGAATACAAATTTTTCTATTGTAAACCAACTATTAGATAAAATTGCAATCTGCTCCATCAGACAACATTGCATTGGCTGGTGTGTAATTGTATGAGACCGACATATTCATGCAATTACTGGATCTTTTAGCATGGGTTATTTAGCTAGTTAGTTAATAGTTTGTAGCGTATAGTTGAATGCAGTATATGCAACAATCGGGGAGAAAGACATGACATGCCTTTACTTGTTGCTTGCCGTAGTTGAGTTCACTGTTGAGTCCCATCACATCGCAATTCACGAAGAATAAGAATGAGGAGTTGTTGTGTTGTTGTTGGTTGGTAAATTAAATAGCATTCCTTTGCAAGTTTTTTGCTCCCTCAGCACATTCAACTGAAGAGTTAAGGTAAAAAAAAGTCGGATGGACTTTAAGTTATATATCTTCAGGGTTGACTTTAACAAACTCTTTACTTATCCCATCAATCTACCATAAAACAGTTAAAATGTTACAACTTTGTATTTTGATTGCTCCCCGGAATATACCCATTTTTGTTCCCAGAAATTTACGTTTTCGCAACGCTCTTTTTTGTTTCAAGTAAAATAAGTTGCGTGTTACAAATTTTGATTTTGAAATTTTTGAAACCCAATATTTGTCATAAATGTCCAAAAATGCTATTCTCTTGAAGAACTGTTTCCTCTCTCTACTCCGCCCATTATCCAGAAAAAAAAACATTTTTGAAAACTGTTCTCAAGCCAACGCATCCTTTACACTCTGTCACTTACATCCGAATCAAATCATACCGAAAACCTAAAAAGTTGACATGTTGAAGACATCTTAGATTTGGATGCCAGTGCTACTCACTACTCATATTTCTCCTTTCTAAATTTCTAAAAGATGAATCCAAAAAGAGGAAAATTAATAAAATATATAGCTTTAGAGGTAATTTGCGACAATTGTTTTTCACTTTTAATATTAACCCCTTTTGTTAACGTGTTTACACAAGAACAGATTTATACATGATATTATTTTGGGTACACATAACGTCGTCATTTGTATCACTACAATGGTATGATGGTGAGAAAACATGGTTACTTACAATCTTATTAATTCTCCAGCTTTTCATAAGAATGGGGGAGCAGGGAATTTCTATTGTTGAATATTATACAATTGTGTTTATTTTCAACATGTGAATCTCAACTTCAACATCTTTTGTGTGAGAAGAAGGACACTAATAAGCTACCTGCCTTTTATATATATATGTATATGTGGCAGAGAGAAATAAAAGTTAAGAGAGCCACCCTCCAACTCATTCATTTTTCATTTTTTTTGCAGTCTCGAGCACTTCAATTGCTTATTCCAACACAAGCAAGTGCATAAATAATAATAATATCTCAACAAATTATACAAGACAGAGAGACGTATGCCATTATTCCGCAATGGCAATAAAATAGACTTTTGAATACAGTAGCAGACAGGCGACACAACTTATTAGCTAAGCAAATATTACGGTAAATTAATATGCTCATATTGTGTCAACTGAAAACATTAACATGTTACAACGTAGTCACATCATCAAATTAAATTACATATTAAGTTTTACAGCTTCCTTGGGGAAATTCGTAGTTACCGTTATGTTTAGTATATTATATATAATAATGGCTAGTGACAATGACACTGGACTGTCAACACAAATTAAGGACAGGGATATGCATTGCAATGGCCTGTCTCCTCAAAACAGACCCCATTGATTGCATTATCTACTCTTTGGACCCAAATTAGATTTCATAAAATGACCTCAAAGTGTACGTGATTTTCCCAAGTGTTCATGGCATTAAGCCTTAAAGTGGTTTTTAAGAGAGAAAGTATGAGAGCACGTGTGCATATAAAAGTCCAAGTATAAGTTAATATAATATTTTGACAATTATGGACAAATGCATATTAAAAACTATTGGTAATTAGTATGGGTTGCTACATACAAACAAACTTTCTGATCCATCTGTTGGATCCATGGCACGGGATGAAATAAAATTGTAACAAGTTTGTGTCACATTCTCCATTCTTGTTCAGCTGCAAGAGTAATTGTGAAGGGTCGTTCCAGTACTTTACCTGTGGACCACATGAATAGCAAAGGACAAAGGGTGCCGACAGGTTGGACATCAACAATCTGTAATTTTGAGGGCAGCTTTAATTTCCCTAAATCTGTTTTTGTGCAGTGGTTCCGTCCTAAAATCTCATCCTCCTGAGGTTTATTAGGTCTTGTAATAATTCACCGCTTACTTATTTTCTTTATGTTTTCATGACAGTAAAAGAAACATCCTGTCCACTGCTACAACTGACAATTTCATCAAATCATGTTCTCCTTACACCTAATTTTCTTACAAGATCACGCATATTTTTTTATCTTCTGCCATCTCACCAAGCTCCCCCTTGTTTAATGACTTGCAAAGTTTCAAGAGAAAAGAATCAGTATGACTGGAACATCTTGTGATAATTTACCTCAAAGCGCTTATTTCCATTTTCCCATTATTCAACACAAATTGCACAGAGCCAGTTATTTTTTAAACAATAAGGAGCAGTGTAGAGAATGAAATGTTGAGGTAAAAGTAAAGGCATGCAGGCAAGTTAATGTAAGAAACATGACAAATCACTCGGGCGTACGCACCTTTTCCTACGAATTTGAGAAGTCAGATAGAAATAAATGTGGTTTACCTTTTATTTTAGTCCACTAAATGCATGCCCATCTGCTTTTGGTGATTCCAATGTCCGTTGGATCATCTATCAAACATCAGTTCCGTCCATATGGTCATGTATTTCGTCTGAGAGTGGTAATGTGATGGCTTTCTTGTTGTGTCCATTAGTTTTGAATTTGGGCAATGAATTTGTTCAAGTCATCCCGAGCTGGGGCCATCAACGGCACTCGACGCTTTCCACCAAACACTGCAGCTGAATCAATGGAAGGGACGCTGGCTATGAATCGTCCACAGTCCCTTAAGGCATTTTAGGGCCGCTTTAGATTTGTCAGTAAAAAATCTATTGCAGCTTCATATAACCACGAAGAGATAATACAGTTTAAAAATCTTTGAATTTATTCCAAGAACAAACCAGTGCCTCTAGCAAGCTCTACATTAGTAAGATCAGTAAGATGCATAATGCATGCATTATCTTATTTTTTCTTTTGATTATTATTGAAGATGTAACAAAAGATGCCATTGCATTGCATTACTTTCACGTTATTTGGGTAAATCATGCTATTTGGAATGTATACGTCAAACATTTTGATTTTTAATTAGAATTTAGCTTCACTTCCTTCCAAAATAAATCGATGGATGAACATAATAATCCAATGCAATGCAATGTTGGATTACACAATACTAAAGCTAATGGCACTCTATCTCCGTCCACTTAAATAATAGAGGAGGCTGTAATGAGATTTGTATCTGAGTAAAAGATTTGGATGTTCGTGTGCATCAAAAAATTTTCTCTGACAAATCTTCTCCACCATTTTTTACATTGACTTTAGTTGATTACAAGCCAACCGAGTACAAAGCTGACTCACTCCATTCTTAATGAATCCGTCTTTTCTTTCCTCTTCTTGGTTTAAGTTTAAAAACGAAGTTTCAAATCAGCCCTCTAACTAACTAAGACCAAATTTCTTGCATTTGATTCAAAGTCAAGGGTAATTTGGCCACCGCACCTGCAACGCACCTTCTTCTTCTTCTTCATCATCATCATCATAAGTAAGCTGCAACTAATTTTTGAATATTGCAAGTAGCCAACTAAATTGACTCAAATATGAAATTCATGGAAGTTGTTCATCATTTTCCACGTGGTTTGAGAGTCTTTTAGATTGTCCTCAGGGCTGCTACATTATTTGAGATTTTGAATGCTATCCTGCTACTGAAAAATTCTATTAGCAAGCAAGCGGTACTTTATTCCATCCCAACCAACTTTTTTATTCATATTATTATATTGTGATGATCGTGAATGCCTGGCTTCTAATGAAATTTACCCATCCATCCAAATACTTTTAAATAATGAAGACGGTAGAGCTGTGTCCTGATGAATTAAAAATCGTGAGCCTGTTCCAAGTCTCTTCTTTTTAAGTGTCTAGGCGTAATGGTTAATCTGGACAAGAAGGGCCCTTTGACTCGGAATCAGAAGTGAAATTGGAATTTAAAATGATCAAATTGGTTTTGTTCCCTTCATTCACTCACCTATCATTAAATAGCTCACTCCTTCTGGAAATTGAACCCAAACTAACAACTGGGACTGCTGCTCTTAAATGCATTCTACCCATGTATCCTTATACTTATCAATTTTACCTGAGGATAGAAATCAAAATCTCCCATCTTACGTAATATGACTAAAAATCAACCACAAGGCAGTCAGAGCCAGATGCAGGCTACATACTTAGATTCAATCTTTGGCTTCAAGGGTTCAATTTTCTAACAATCGACAACCAAATCCATGAAACAAATGTTTTCTATTTATAGATATAAATAGAATCCCAAGCCTGACAGCTATACAATATTCAGGGCAAAGATTTTCCGGTAAAATTATCTTAAAAGTGTGGAATTGCAACTGTTGTTTGTTTCCCAAGAAAAATTGATCCCTTTTTACAGTTAAGAAACTTGAAATACTTATAGAAACAAATTGGCATCTTCCGGTGCGGTCTCTTGTAAAAGTTCTGATCAAATCAGTTTCATCAATTTCCTTCCAGAATAACTTTTACAATCTAAATTTTTTGCTTCATTTTCAAAAAAGTGGAATTTCAACAAAACAAAAAACAACCACAAAATTGGAGAAAATTGGTTTCAAAATTTTCTAGGTTTTGCTAATCCATTATTGGAAATGATTGTGGTTGCTTTCAAATTTCGGTTTGTCTCTAAAATTCTCTGATTTGGACTGGAAGAGCATAATTTACATTCCTCTGTGTATATTATTGCGCAATTTGATTTGTTACCACAAAATTTTAAACTTTGACCAAAATTGTGGTAAAAGCTTATTGTATTCAAAATATTTTTTTTCCTTGCTAATTTTGAAATTTCGACCCAAAGATTTCCCAACAATAGACCCCACAATCATGGCTAATGTGTAATAAGTTACTGGCTCCTTTTCTTGATCTCTTCTGGACCTTTCCACATTTTTGGGTGATGAATACTTGTACCTTCTTCTTGTATCAAAGTATCAATTTCATCAAGCTGTGCACCAACTGTGGCGACACACTTTAGAGCCCTGACTTTATAACATCCATTTAACTTGGTTGCATGAATGTAAGTGGCTGGATAACATACAAGTCAACCTTCAATTACTGCTTATGATATAAAATATTTAAAAGAAACCAACTCGAGTGGCTTGGTGTCAGGCATAAAATTGTTTTTGAACTAATTATTAGCTTGGACGTAGGACACGCAAGTTTAGTTTAGTGGTCCAATTTTTGTCTTTCTTTGACACTGCAGCCAAAGCCAAATCATTTTTCATGGCATAGATTGAAAATTTATAATTTTCCACTGTCGCGTCATCCAAATTATTTTCTACCGTCCAATTATTTATTTAGTAGTAGGAGACTCCAAATCTAATTTGATACCATTGTGGAGCAACAAGTGGGTGGGATTCAAGATGGAAGCATTCGAATCGTGATTTCAATTTTTGCGAAACGAGTAAAACTGTTATTTGTGTCATTTCTTAGAGGCAGCCAGAGCATATATTAGGGTAAATGAATAATGATTTTTTGTGTAAAAAGTACATGTATTATCAATTTTATCACTCCTCATCCGACCCTATGATTTCAATAAGTATTGGTTGCGAATATTTGGGAAATAATTACATATTTGTAGTTGAGCTTTCTCATTCTAATTTACACTCCAACAAAAATCAAAGGATTAAGTACTTTTGTGTATATCTTTTATTGCCTTGTTGCGATTACTTGCTTAATTGTCAGATAAAACATAGAGAAAGCAGTTCAACAACTGCATCACAGATATTCATACTTTTCCTGCCTTTTTATTACCACCAACAACTGCATATATAGGTAAAGTAAAATGTTGTGAAAATAATAATAATAAACTCTTGGTAAACAGGTGTAAATATGTAGCGGAGAGTTAGCTAAATCGTGCTGATTGTGACATGATG
>JAQIXN010000174.1:0-58121 GCA_034698145.1 Proisotoma minuta
ATCATCATAATAATAATAATAATAATAATAACTCTGTGGTGGATGAAAAACTTATCTTTATCCTGTTGTTCTCCAAGCTATTGTTCATTTCAATGGCAGATATAAGAGATATCTTCCATGTAGATGTATACAATGTGTGAGCTTCTTGTTTCCTTTTCTGTCCCAGATTGCTTACTAGAACAACCATCAATGCCGCACCCAATGTCATGTCATCATTCCCTGAAATATATCGGAATGGAATCGTGTCCTGCTTTCTCGATTCCTTTTGGCGTCAAAGAAGGAGGCCTTCTCATATTTCATTCTTTCCTTTCACTCTTGTCATTACATGCCGATTTAATGCACTTTAGTCCAGCATGATGTATTTTGGAAAATGAAGCAGAAGGAATAAGGAACAGCTAACAATATCCACACTCTGCTTCTTCATACTTGTGTATGTATATTCTACAACCAGCCATAGCCATTAATGATGGCTTTTCTTTTCTTTCCCCACTCATGGTGCTCTTTATATATAAAATATATAAAATCAAGGCTGCATATTTGTGACCATTTGAAGTTGGCTATTAGTTTATTTTTGGTAGTAAATTTTGTTAAATAATCACCGGGGCTATTTTCCGGAACGAGTTTGTGCTCCAGCTTTCTCCATCCCGGAGGAGGAATGTGAAGATATAATTTCCTTAATAAGACAAGCTGAGGAGGAGATGAAGAGAGAGCCATTTGCATGGGACACATAGTCACTGGGATTTTTGACTACGTGAACCTTTCCCTGATGTTGGTGTATATGTAGCAGGGAAAACTAATACATTCTAACCACGTATTGTCGTAACTCCTAATTGCGTTTTTCTTCTCGTCCATGACGCTTTAATAAGTTCATAATTTAATTTCATCATGAAACTACCACGAGCTCTCCAAGTCCCATGAAACTAGCAAACAATAATCGGACCACTTGTATTGATCTCTTCACAACAAAGCCAGGGTAAGTTAACCCAAGCAACGCCAAGCTACATCTTTGCCCAACAACACTCCATTCTTAAAAGATTACGCTCTATTCAATGCCCGTCAAACCTTATCCCCTAACGTCCAAAAGGCCAGCCAATTACACTCGGATTATAAAAGACGCCTCCACCATTGTGGCTTCAAAACTTTCTCCCCAGGGCTTCCACTTGGTCTTATAAATTGGTTGCGTGTCATGCCAAATTGATTGAATTTGAAGGGCTAAAATATTGTTAAGGTCCCCATTCATGTCTATATACACTACATCTTTCCTTAATTACAGCTCCTGGTCCTAGTAGTAGCCAACTATCTCCTCTCCCGGAGAATGAAAGGATGAGTCTCATCCGATGAGATGAGCCGGATTATCTGCTGATAAAATTAAAGCGAGCTAGATGAATCAAATGGTCCACATAAGCCTTCCACTAAATAAAATCCGACTGGATAATGAATAGGCAGTGTTGAGGGACCATAACAATTACAATCCCGTCAAAATCTTCTCATCTCGTGGTCTTCATTTAGTTCAAGTTTTGCTTTATGAGCCTCTTCACCCAAGTGCTCGGAATAATGCAGATACATTGCCTATTCAAAAAAATTTATGGCCATTCAATACAGTGGCATGTATATGGGTGAAATGGAGATTGGGTGCACATTCAATTCCGTGGCTGCACTCTCAAATAAATCTGACTGGTCTCTAAGGCTAATAAAAACTGATGAAATTGGGCCCAAGAAAGCTCATTTTTAGGATATCTATTTTCACAGATACAGCCTTCCCTATGCTTATTTATTTTAATCTCAATTTCTCCACTCCACACACCAATTTCTCTCAATTACCCACCAGATCAACTCCCCAATAAATTCAAAGGACTTTTCTACACCAAACCACTCCATTCAATCAGAGGCGGAGAAGGAAGAAATTCCACAATTCCCATCAAAGTGCATAAACTAAACGTCCACTTTACTACCTTCACCCTTCCCTCATTCTCTAATGGATTCCACATTGTAGCAGCCTCCCTTTTTATCTCTACCCTCAAACTTCCTTGTCACACTAAAATAAAATAATTTCTGACCCAACCTTGGAAAAGTAGGCGATAAAAGTATTCTCAAAATTCTGTTTACCTTGCATTCAAGAAAGGAATGGGCAAAGATTTCCTGTTTATACATCACAAAACAGCTAGAGGATGTTGAGAAAGAGAGAGAGAGAGAGAGAGTTTATTTCTTTTTTCTCTCTCATAGATCAACATATTAGAGAGAAAGTGGGAGAGATATCGGCAGGTGAAATGACAGCCACTTTGAAATAACTTATTCTCCTTGTCTGATTATCTCACCACAAGTTGGCCCCAAATATTATCAACCCCAGACACAGTATTATATATAGAGAGGAATAAAATAACTCACCCTTCTTCCACTCTATTGATAAGAGGCTTGGCAAAATATTAAATGATTCTGGGCAAAAGGGTCTTTGAAAAAAAAAGTTCCAAAATTGGCCATACATACATTTTGCACTCCATGAAGCACTGGAATGACGCAAATGGGCATCACTTTATCAAATTGATGTATGAATACATTCAACCAAATGAGTAACATCATGTTGGAAATATTCCTGGAGGTGAGATAAAGTGATTTTATAATTCCTTTAAATTGCAAATTTGAATTGCTCTAAATAGTTTGTTAAAGTGTTATTGCCTTGCTAAATTCTTCAAATGTCACCATGTCTTGGCTCCCTTACCTTTTGATGTTTCTATATATAACGTAAGCTTTTATTAAAAGGGGAATTGACGACATAAAATTTCAAACACTTCTTGGATGGGAAATGAGAGGTTTGGACTGTTGGAGATCTAACGATAAAGAAAATGGTCCAAAGTGAGGGTAAAAGAGAGAAAGTGGGGAAAGTTGACCCATAGAAGGGTAAGTGAGTTGGCCGTCGGGTATAAAAAGTCCACTTTTCCTTCGTTTTGTCATTGGATTTTGTTGTTGTGTTAGAAAAATTAGCAAAGTGTGACATGCGAGAATGAGAGTGAATGAGGAGTGAGTGGTATTATTGGTTTGCCGGCCGGGACAAATGGGCCTCAGTCGACATTCACATGAATTTTAGTCGCCATCGATTTTCGTTAGGATTTCCTTTAGTGCAGCCACCTCCTTCAACTTCCACCGTCACGTATCGTGATTTTCTACATCCTAAAAATGTCACTTGTCTCTCCTGACTTTACTTTCACCGACCCTGTGTCTGAAATTCATTTAAAGACA
This sequence comes from Proisotoma minuta, assembly GCA_034698145.1. Classification (NCBI taxonomy): domain Eukaryota; kingdom Metazoa; phylum Arthropoda; class Collembola; order Entomobryomorpha; family Isotomidae; genus Proisotoma; species Proisotoma minuta. Next base: position 3,235 of record JAQIXN010000174.1, read on the forward strand.
CACTTAACTCCACTATACTATATAGCCAAGAAGAAAAAGAAGGCAGAAGTTGGCAGAGAAGCAGACTGAAATAAAAATTTGGGGTTTAACTCAAAATCATTTTTGAAACTGAGACCTATCAAATAACAATTTAAGAGATTTGGGGGAGATAAGAAAGAAAAGGGAGTGACAGAAAGGAAACACTTTTTCCTAGCTTTATCAGGAAGGTCATCTATTCCTTCCCCTCCAACTAAATCCTCAAATCAATCCCATTCATTTCTTGACGCAACCACCGCCGAACAAAGCTGATTTAATTAAACGTCTCATCTATTCTAAAGCACTTCCGCACCTTTACTGAGCCTCGCCACTAAGCCAGGGATAAGCAAAATATGAATATAATATGTGATGGCCCAATTGCACTCCTTCATCTTTTCTCCTTTGTCTTCCCAAAGCCCCACTCTCTCTCTCTCTCTCTCCTTTCACCACTCTCTTTTACTTACAACAAACTTTGGCCCAAATCATCTATGCACGGCTGGCTATCTTAAAAATCTGATTGCAAATCAAAAAAAACAATAGCAAGCTACCCCTTGAAAAAAAATAATAACAACAAGAACACATATAGTAACAAATATTTACAAACGCTTACATTTACAAACAAAGATTTATACTTATATACTGTACTATGAATGTAAATATGTGCATGTATAGATACAAGAAGCCAAACAAATAAATGCCAACTCAGCCCGCATCATATCTTGATACGGGACAAATGATACAAATTGTATATCATACATATATGTATACAACTTGCAATTTGAGACATTTAGTTGGCTTCGAAACAAAGTAAATTTGTCTCTTATCCCTCAACAAAGCAAAAGACTGACAGACATAGAGAGAGAAAGAGAAGAGAGAGAGAGAGAAGGACATTTCTATAAAGGGGATGATGGTAGGCAATATTTAGTAATAAATGATCCAGCCCGAAGAGAGATGATCTTTTACTCAACGGCGTAAAAGGAGCAAAGAAGAATATGCACAAATAAGTCTTTTCACGGTAGAACTACTTTTAATGATTGGTTGGCAGCAAGTGAAGGAGACTTACTTTTCTACCTGGTGGACTCATCTTTCCTTTTGTCATAATAACACGTTGGTTTGATTCCTCAATGAATGTAAAAAAACAAAAGGAGTTGTTTTGGAAGAAAGCCTCGTGGTTGTTTTTATTGTTTTGCTAACTGTCTTTTCTCATACACATTCTTTTGAGGATTAGGTAAAGATCCTTTATCCAGGACATCAAGGAGGCAGCCCATCCAGACATTTAGAATTAAAATGTGCTCTCTTTGCTGACTAATACGTGTGTGGTGGTGTGAGGAGGTTGATAATGGGGATTTGTCAAATGTTAGTGCGTTAGAATGTGGTTGAGTGAAGGTGATCTCATTGTGCGAGAGGAAATTCATGAAAATAAAGCAACCACTCACTCTTTCCATCCCACTAAGCGATAATAATAAGCTATGGGGAATCACTCTCTCATTATGGATATGCATACTTTCTCCCGATAAGCATATCTCCCAACCGCCAACCATCATCCGTCCACCACATAATATATAGTCACCCATTTTTACCCCATCACCTCATTTAAATCTCCCTTGCTGACATGTGCCCCCAGACGTCAGATTTGAAAAGTCATTAATATCAGTTGGAGTATGGATCAACGCCAGCGGTGGCTTGGAGCGACAATCCTCTGCTGAACAAGTGAAATAAGTCAAATGAGAAGGCTCCCAGTGGAATGGAGCCCCAGTCATTCATTCCTCCCCCCCATCCAGATGCCCCAGCAGTGACGCAAATTCTGGACCTGCCACGGATTTGTCTTCTTCTTGTTGCCCCCTAAAGCACACTGACTGTAACCCAATAATAAATCCATACTTTCTTCATTTTTGTCTCTTTACACAACTTCAACACTGATTTCTCACCCCTTACATATAAATATATATGTACATGGTAGTCTTAAACTCGAACCAATTTCATTAAATTAGCCTTTTAGCCTTGTCCTAATGAATTTGTTTATGGAAATGGGGCAAAAGACATATACATATGCGTGCGCTTGAAAGCTGCTAAACTTGAATTGGTAGAGAGCAAACTGGCATGTTTCCCTAAAGTTACCTCTTGCTCAACTTATATATCTTTTCGGACAAGTTTAAATTTTTATGCTTGGACTTGGGGTCGTAAAACACGAAGGGAGTTCTTCAAATGGGCCGACGACATGAAAGAGACAAAAAATGTTAAAAAATGAAAGCTATCTCACTCCATACACATGCAGATATCCATTCGTCTTACTTTCTCACACACAATATAACAGAGCATTCCGTTCTCTCTTTTACCATTTACAAAATATCCGTCGTCCCTGCTTTCTTCGCCACATCTGATGGATACAATGGAGAGCAGATGCTTTCTCTTTCTCTCTCTCTCTCTCTACTTTTCATTAATAGAGTCCAAGTCATTTCACCCTTTTATGCTTGTAGCCATGTTTTTCTTTCCTTCTCTTTAATTGGCCTACGGGATAATTTTGTGATTGTGTTTGTTCCAGTGATTTGTAATTACCTTTAAAATGCATACGTAGGCTGAGAAGAGGCTGCTTTGAATTTTGCATCAGTTTGACTGGGTATCTTGATGGATGGGATGGTTGGTAGAATTAGCCATTAAATACTCCCTTCTTCAGCCCAAGTTACCGAGAGAGAGAAAGTGGTAGGGGTCTGTGAAAAACGACTTGCCATGGATCCACTGGGACGAGCATATGTTGCACATTGCCCAAATCTCTGCTAATTTACACCTACCCAACTTTACTAGGAACAATCTTCTTTTGCTCAACTTTCTCCAAAAGCAGATCGAAACATTACATCATCTTTGCCCATCTTAGCGTAATAAGCAGGAGTCCCACCAAAAGATACAACAAGATACAAATTCTTAGTTACTCACTCTATACATAATATCATCACTTCTTCTTCTAGCTCCTTTCTCTGCTTCTTGGTTTAATAAAGAGTTTAGTTTTATGAGAGCCTCCTTACAGTTCCCATAAATTAGAAAGAAGCCAGTTCCCTGGGCTTGTCTACTCATCCATCCAATCAAGTTATCCACAATAACAATATTACTCAAGATAGCAGAAGGGAGGTTAGCATAAGAGCCAACTTTTGGCCAAACTCTCTTTCTCTCTCTCCACTATCAACTATTAGTTCCCATCAAAATGTATTGGGATGGAAATGTGGAGGGCATTTGTTTTCTTAGATGACCTGTCCCAGATTTGAAATGTCAAATGAGGATGATGGGGAAATAGAGAGAGAGAGAGAGAATAAGCAATTAAATAATGTAGTAAAGGAAGAAAGTTTTGAGAGGGAAGAAGATGAATAATTCAGGGGTACTAGTAGGGATGGTATAAGTAGAAGTTGTTTAAAATATACTTTTTTTTTATTTCCCCCGAATTTATTTGTATTTATTTTGTGTTGGGTAAAGTTGGTTGGGCACGTCGGGGAGAAAGTTAAAGGATGTAGTTGATTGAATTTGGGCAATATCCCCACACCATCATTTCTCACAAGTGGTGAATGGCGTGGAAAGATAGAGGAGCTTGTTTTCCTTTGTATTGGCTTTTATTGAATCCCCGGTGCAAGTAACTCTTGGCTCCTGTTTGCTTTTCATAATGCAATGTCCATCAACTTCTTCCCTGGCTGCCAAGGGTGGACAATTTAGCGGAGTGTTAGTTGTCGTCCATGTGTCATTTAGTGGAATGAGAAGGATATGCAGTTGGATCCTAGTCTTCTTTTGAAGAATCCGACGGAGGGTTAAGAAATCAGTTGGGACCTCTGGGAACCATTCGGTGTCGTTCGGAGGGGCTGAGCGTTTGGATCAATTCCATCCTAAATGGGAACTGAATATCCAAGCCTGTCCTCCATCCCATGTCCAAGTAAATAAGGAAAATCGGATGCCAGTCAAAACCAACTCAAAATCCTTGTGATGTGACTATAAAACCCAATCTATGCAGAATTCATACTTGTCCCAAAACTTTCCCAATTCCCAAATGGGATATTTTCTGTCCAAATCTGTTTGGTCCAAGCCTGAAATATGAAGAGGAGAGACATGGAGACAGGCTGAGGCCAGAAACATTATAAATTTCCAGAGGGAGTCCCCCCAAAGCTGAGGGGGAGTGGTGAAGTGGCTCTCAAGATGAATGACCGGAAATTACCGTTGCCAGTCCTGACATCCTTTGATTCATCACCTTCCGGCTGTAGTTGTGTGCATCAGTTTATTTTCACCCACACTGCGACTTCCTCCCCGTCAACTTACTAAACTCCGGAACCAATTACTCCAGTTTCATTCCTTTCTCTCAGTTAAATTTGGAATTCTGTAAACTAAATTACCCAGAACATCAAGTTGCTTAACTGATGCTGCTCATTTGTTTCATTTTCGGCCCGTCACTCAACAGCCCTTCTTAGCCAAGATGTTTAAAAGGCCTTGTCACTCCCCCCGCAACTTTCTCTCGTCAAAAATCACCAAAGTCAACCACAACAAGCCTCATCACACATTAGTCCAAACTAACTAATGAGTTCAAATTCCATGTAACTTTCTCAAACTAATTTTCACTAATCCAACTTTCAACAACTACACAAACTCTAATTCTATCGTCATCCCAGTAAAACTTTCATGCAAATCAAGTAAACATTTTCAGTAAGCTTTTTTTACTTTTGTATCATTATTTATTCACGCTCAATCCCCAAGAAGAATATATAGAGAGATATATAAGAAGAATGGGTTAAAACAGTTTTCTTCAATAAACTCGCACGCAATAATACACGTTGGTGATGTAGTAATTAAAAGACACACAAGTAAGTACATACTTATAATAATAGAGATAATAATTAATTGGAAATAGTAATTTAATTTAATATTTATATATTATTTGGCATATATGTGATTATCATACTTTATTTTGGAATACTGGTGGCTATATAGTTTAAACGTATTTATGCAGTGCACAATAAGATTATGGAGAAAATTCCTGATTTGATTAGTTCAGCTAAGGGCATGAATTGGAGCGCAATATTAGTTGAAAAAAGTTTTGAAAGGAATAATAATAGAGAAAGAGAGTTCTTTCTTACAATGTACATTATATTTGTCCACAACAATACAAATCCGGGTAAATAGGATTGATAAATAGCAAGCGTGTGCATGTGGCAGCTTTAACGGAAAACTTCTCAAACCGTTCCTTACCGTCCACATTGTGCTCAGCTTGTAATACCTTTTGTGCTCCTCAAATCTACACAAATTTAAAATTGAATATTTCTCTCTCTCTCTCTCTCTCTACAACTGATGTTTTACAAGAGAAGGATTAAAATCTCTTTATGCTCTCCAGCATCTCTCTCTCAGGCAGGTATGTATGTATGTATGTATGTACGTAGGCACTTTTTGAGAGAAAGTAGTTACCCACATTATTATTCCTTTCTCTATTTAGCTTCCACTACTTTCAATAAAAAGAGAACTGATTGGAACATTAAAAATAAAATAAGAGTTCTTTCTCTCTGTAAAAAAGAGAAGAAGATTGGGATGAAATAAGAAGTCTGACCTTTTTTGAGGCTTTTAATGAGTTGAGACTCAGAGTTGGCTGCTGCCTTTAGATTTTGGACACGGAGGAGAGGAGAGAAAAGAGAGAGAGCAAAGGGGAGAAAGAGAGAAAGTTCATTTTCTGTACATATGGGAAATAAGAGACACTCCAGGTCGCATTAGTTGAAATCGCATAATAAAAACATAATGGCACTCATAATTTTATCCGCTTTGAAATTAGTGGGATGGAGGAGAAGGAACAACAACAGGTTGATGATTTCTTTTGTCTGGTTATTAGTACTTTTTATTGTTACTGCTACAGTCCACACCTTTATCCCTGTTCTAAAGAATCAAAGGCTTCTTCGTCCAAGTTATGCAACCAGTTGAAGATCATCATGTTTCTCTCAAACTTTGACAAAGGTCTCCCTCGTTCTCGTTCCACGTCTTTTAGCGTCAGCGGGATCTCTTTCTCCGGCTTCTTTTTCACGGGGATTTTTAAAGAGTCTAGTTCCGTTTTGGCAATCTGGATTGAGTTCACATCCGGTCTACCGCTTAATGAATTCATGGACACCACTACAGGAAGCTTCTCCAAGTCAAAATCGCTTTGCGTCATCCTATCAAGTGCCCTGTAGGCCACCAACAGTCGCTTTCTGATATAAAGTTGACGAATCTTTTTGTTAACAGAGCGCACAAGATCCGCAGGTGTAAAGGCCCCTCCTAAATGCAACCGCCCTTGGGGAGAGGGAAGTTGGGACGTCCCTGACATGTCACCCACGGCCACCCAAGTTGAGCAGCTTCGGGACGCTGGCTGAAAATGGGTTCGGAATATAACATCATTGTTCACCTGGGACAAATCTAACTCGGAGCTAGATTTTCGCAAGGACGATAATGCTTGGTCAGGTTGGAGTGTGGAGGAAATGTCTGTCGTGGAAAAAGATTTTGGAAGTCCCAATATTTTAAAAAGTGCTCCAAAATTTTTTATAAGGTCATTTTCCTCTTCAGCCCACAAGTCTTGGGGTTTGAGACCACCATCCCCCGCATTGGGCACTGTGAGTCTGTGACGACCATCTGGAATAGGGGACGGCAAACGGGCAAAAGGACCAATGCTGGAGAGAGAAAGCAGAGAAATTTCTGTTGAGATTGACTCATGACTAGGTGATCGCAGAATCCGATTTGAGGCATTCTGAAAACATGGAAAATTATTGTTGTCAACAAATTCCCCCTTTATATGTACAATGGTGCAATGGAATGTGCAAAAAAATCTTTTATATATCTATATCTATATATATTATATTAAAATTTCCCATCCCATAACCCCGTTTATTGAGCAATTGATCACAATTCAATTTTATAGGCCTTAGTCAGTTGCTAAATACTTAGTTGCAGGTTTTTAAAAAGTTTTGATAGTAATAGCGTGTAAGCTATACGCTTAAAAGGTTTTTATTGAGAATCTCATCATAAATGTCCTGCATAGACTTTTATTCTCCATTAAATCAGAAAATTTTACTTTAGCAAATAAAAAAAAAGTTGAATTGGGTCTAAAGGCAAAAGACTGGAATATTTCAACCTACTCCGTCACATTCCATACGAAATTGCAGACTATTGAATGAAATACGATCCATGACACAAGTTGAAGAAAACGATTTAAGGCTTTCATATAACTTTCATGTCATTAGGTAATGGTTTGACTTTTTCTCAAACTTTCTATATCTCTCTATAAAATTACTCATGTACAAATTGTACAATAAATACGTATGCATCGATGTATGTATGTAATGGGGAAACAGAACAAAAGGATTTTGTTAAAAACATGCAAATCCAAATTACCAAATGATAGATGTAGTTTTCTAACCTGTATCTGTATCATAGGCTTCTCTTGGGACATTTTTGCGTCCTTCAGCTGTTATAAACGACTCAGCCGTAAATCTTTAGTCGTTTCCGATACTTTGGTTCATCTGAAATGTGAATAATACATCAGTGAGTAGTCTGTGGTAGTTAAAACTTTTGAGGAATATATTTTCTATTGTTGTATGTTTTCTCTGGTTAAATAAAATCTAATTTAATATTCTGCTGACGCACATGCATATATATGTAATCATGCATCCACCTTAGATTACATCTTGAACCAACCAATGAAATTAATTTTGACAAAAATCCAACCATCTTGAAAATGCCAAACTCTAAGAATGTGATACTGGAGAAGAATTAAAGCTCATTTAATGTATTATTATTTTATAATAGGATTACGTATACTTCCCAACTTTTTATCATCATATCAAACTTGAAATGTAAAACAGATTACTAATTCTCCAACAATATGTAATCTTCTACTCAACTGGCAAAAAATGAAGAGACCAAAATTTTGTTAAATTGATAGAGAATTAATTTTATAAGCCCTTTGCAGAAAATATGAGCCATTTATTAGAAAAGCCTCCTCATCTACCTACTTACTTACTCAGCCTTTCCCTGCTTTTAAGCACCCATTAAATTATCTATCATCTCTATTTTTACTTTTCTCATTTTTTTTCATTCTGCAATCAAAACAGGGAATATGTATCTACATGCTTAGAAATAATGTCCAAGAAAGGAATAAGTAAGTATATACATAGGTACGTAAGTATAAGGATTACAATTGGAGTAAATTGAAAAGGAGATCATATTAGCAGATATATTTTCTCCATTTTGAAAAGTGAAATTAGAGTTGGATTAAATCTGCCGTTGAAGAGGTTAACAGTGCCTTTAACTTTGTTGTTGACGAAGGATAACCTTCTTGGCTTTGTGTCAACAGTAAACGCAACGAGTTTCACATTTCCAAGTCATTCAGTTTAATAGCACCGAGCAAACCTTTTCATGCCCCATAACACTTTATTCTTTTTTAACAACGATGCAAAATGCAGATAACTGTTTACTGACAACAACGGCACAACGTCCAGCTCTCGTGCTTAAAGTTTATCCATGAATACAATGTAGAAATACTTAACGACTTGCTTGGTTGACATAACCAAGTCGTTCAGTATACGTAAAAGATGAGAATTCTAAAAACAATAATAATCTCCATCTCCACCTTCTTCACACAATAGTTTTGATGACAAACAGTATGCTCAGTCATAAAGTTATGAAAACTAATCTTCTGTGATGATTATAATAAGGGCCAAATATTATCATTATTGTTTTGCATTCCATTCCTACATAAAACCGCACAGTAAAATCTCGTGAAGATGAGGAGGCTCAATTATGTAAAGCAACGGGGAATTATACGACTTGTAATTTTTTGTCTGCTTGTTTGATTATGAATTTTGATGGTTATGATTATGAGGTCTTTTATTATTTAGAGTCTTAAGTTTGATGGATGAAAATTCTTTTGAGATGTTTGACTACTTGAAACGTACTTTTAAAGTTGTTTATCTAATGAAATAATGGAGATGGACAACAGTTATATATTTTACTTATTTAATTTACAAAGAGTAAATTGCAATATAAACACTTTATCTTTTAACCAGCTAATTTACTTGGGTGTTTATTATGTCAAACTGACACCAAAGTATTCAGTTTAAGAGACAGTCGACAAACTAAGTTTTAGAAATGTCAAAAATTTACGCAGTTGTGGTATTGGAAGACAACAAGTGTTATGAAAGCTAGCTTACCTTTTAGCAGCCTGATAAAAATTTAATGTATTTACATGTCACAAACTTTCACAGTAATTGGAGGATTAGTTGAAGTGGGATAATAAATATAATTGACAAATTTTGGCTAATGTAAATGAATTTTAGAGAGCAAAAGGTAGCAGCAGCCAGAGTAATTGTACCGTGTTTATAATGGATGCCGTGTAGGGTTTGTGTGGCGCAAACAGTTTGCGCAAAAGATCGATACTTTCTTGACTTTCTCTTCTAGTTCCCCTTGATGTCGGAGAGCAACTTTCCCCGGAGAAAGGCCTGTCCATACCCTCGTACCACATATTTACCATTCTCCTACTCCACGTGCTCATCAAGAACAAAGCATAATCATAAATATGTATATGAAATGCACATTGTCTCAGAAAATCCAATCTCAATATTTAATATCCTCGCAAAGTAAAGTTGCTGAGCCTGTCACTTAATTCACCTATTTGCATGTACATGTATTATATATTGTAGTATGCATCAAAATATTAATGATTATAATATGTAGAAGATGAAATCATAAGCATGATTGCAAAAACATTGGATATCAATTTTGCAACTTGATGACAGACACGAGAAAAACTCTTTTTCCAAGATAAATTTGCTAGGTCCTTATACACGTTGATGGGGTTAATAAATTTCACTGGTAGCGAGTGGTACATAAGAAATATGAATGACTGCTCTCATGACCTTTATTGAATTGGTCACTCTCACTCTTGTAACCAATAATACTTAAGTCCAAGTTCAGATACTCTATTACGATCAATTGAGTGTTATCATTTGTCAAACTGATTTTTTCATTTCAACAAAGTTTTCTTGGCAATAAAAATGAGACAAAAGTGTTTGCAATGGCTGGCTTACGTCGCCCTTTTTGTTGGAATGGTTTTGGCCAACACAGACAACAGTGGTCAACAGTCCACAAAAAATAGTCAATGGTTTGAGGTAAATTTTTACATTTTAGTTAGTTAAAATTTGTTAATTAATCTCTGCCATATTTACAGGACACAATTGAAGAATTTTTACGAAACGCTCAAAACACTGATGAGGTGACAGATATTCAGGTGTCTACTTGTAAAATTTCTAGCCAACAACTTGTTGCAACGGCACAAGCCACTGCAGCCCGTGTTTTAAAAGGAGTATGCAATCCAAGTTAGTCCATTTTTTTGCTACATTTTAAAAATTCCATAATAACAAAGTGGTCCAGAGTATGTAAAGAGAGTTTTGTTGTAAATATATAAAGTTCATAACCTAAAATTCTACATTCGGTGAACTGGATGCAGAATTTATGTCAGGGCTAATTAGTATGTTGGCACCCCATTCAATAATAATAACCATTCATAGCATACTTTTATTATCCAATATGTTTATACATCTTTACGTAAGTTGATATATAGCAATTTAATCCAATCCAAGTTTTTTTGGGAAAATGTATTTTTTTTGTTCTCAGCAATATTTTTGATTGGGGGAAGATTAGAAAAAGGGATTTAAGAAATTATTTTGGTAGGATGAGGTCACGTAGGGTTTGAAATGGGGCTGAGATGGAGTGGGGTGACTCGTTAAAGGGAATTTATATGCGGATGATGAAGTGGAAATAAAAGATGCCAAAGATGCAACATTGTTGATTGTTTGGACTAAGTGGTTGGAATTGTATTCCAGATGAACTGGCGAGTAGATTTCAAGAGCTTGAAGGGCAATTGGGAGCTCGGCTGAGTGGACTGACGACGTTGTTGGAAAGGAAATTGTTGGAACAGGAGCAAGAGATTAAACGAAATCATCGGAGAGTGATGAGTCTTCTGGCTGGAATAAAGAAATCAGAAGTCATTTCAGGAGGCTCTCACGTGATTGATAATTCCGAGTACACACCAGCCTACATTCCTTCCATATCTCATCGAGCTGAGGAAGTGATCCGAGATGCGGAAGATGGACAAGATAGTATCAACAGTTCATCATCATCCATGGGATCCAATAATAATAATAATAATAATATTACAAAGAGTGGGATTCGGGGACCCAGATCTGATGAGATTACCAAGTACAATAGCACAGTCCATGTATGTACCAATCATAACATTATTGTCATGTCCGTTCTCCACACTCTACATTAATCCCATCATACATATATATATATATATATATAATATGACATTCCTTTAATTTTGAAACTTGCAGATAGAAAATGGCAAGAGGGTATTTTCTTATTATTGGGTCGTGACAGGGATATCAGCAAAGCTGAGTAGTTGGGGTCAAAAAGTTGTTCTGAGGTCCAATAGCTTTTACATATTTCCCCGTGGCTACAGAATGTATCTTAAGATCATTCCAAGATACTCGCCATCAACCATGTACATTCACGTTGGGCTCACGGCTGGTGACTATGACGAGTCTCAGGAATGGCCATTTTCCTACAAGATGAGAGTTCAAGTGCTAGACCAGAATGAATCTAAATCAAGAGCTCAGGATTTGAAATCAAGAATATGGGACCCAAAGGAGTTGTGTTCGGCCACAAACTGGCGCAAACCCCTGGTCGCTGACAACGACGGTACTTTTGCTCACAACTTTGTCCAATCTCTGTCCTAAAAGATGCATAATAGAGGAACTGGAGTGGCCATGTCATGTTAAACTTTTATATATATATCATACCTCTCTGATTTCGTTTTTTTTTTTTTGGTTTCTCTTTACCTTTTCATGCAATCTCTTTTTCAGAATGCGTCGGTCTTGGCTTCCCACACAATGTAATTCAAACCCCAGACTACATTTGGAACGACCGAATCATCATCAAGTTTACCGTCTACTTGGATTGAGGGCCCGCTTGTAATGCTACCTATTACCCGGCCACTGGGGATAGCAACACTGAGCTTTCTTTAACGTTTTATTTCAAAAAATAAAGTTAAACCTTATTTGTGACCATATACTACTAAATCCTGAGGCAATTCATATTATTGCGAGTAGATTGCTTACAATAAAGAACTCTCTTTTTCCCGTCTCTGGAGTATCGTCCCATTTTTTTTTGTTTGTTTTTGGTTTTGTTACTGTGCCACTATATTTGTATCATTTCAAAAAATGGTTCATCATAAATTGTCCCCAGTTTGTCAAGCAGAGTTAAATTATTCCGGCTAACTAAATGCATTATGATGTTCTGCAGAAGATATGTAGGGCACAGCGTATGACTTCATTTGGAATAAGAGCTCTAAATTCCAATTCGAACATCTTATTTTTAGTAGATGATTGATCCAATGAAAGGGAATGTTATATAATCTGCAGCAAGCCACATAATATATTATAGTGTTATCATTAAACATCCGCAAAATGTGATGCCGGAGTGAGACTGGAGGAATTCAACAGATGAATAGCCGGGTGATGAGATGATGCGATATTTGAGCGAGACACATTCAAGTGTTTTATGTGTGGGAACCTTAGTTGTGGCGGCCAGTATTTTTATTTGACTTGAAATTACACACAAAAATGCAGGCTTTGAAAAGAAACTGGCAAAATATGAAATGGTTGTGGGTTGGCTATTGAGTATGTGGCATTTGGCTGCTGCAATAAATGAGAGATCATCAAACCTCCTTTCACCCCTTCATTATATCATATTATTCAATTGAGCTCCTCAAAAGGAAATTGGAACGAGCTATCATTATTCTCTCCAGACTCGTCCTGAATTTCAAAATTATTTCTCTTATGTGGAAACATTCAAATGGGCACAAAGGGAAAAATCAAATGGCATGAATGCAATCCCCTTTCTCCCTCTTTCATCCCACATTACTTTCACTCCCAGTCATGCACATACGTTCATCCCTTTGTAATTATTAGGTCTACATAATCCAATAATCAGCTTATGTAATATGAGAAAGGAGAAAGAACAATGGGTGGAAGTAAACAATTGATTGGGTGATTAAGTTTCAGCCAGGAAATGTATATATACAGAGGGTTTTACCTTTCCTCCTCACTAATCATTGTTGTTGTTGGCGTGTATAAAGGAAATTAGCCAAGGTCAAGAACCGAGTAAGGAGCAAAGTGATTGAGACAGTCTGATGGATTATCACGAAGGCCTTTTGGAGATTATTTCCTCAAGATGAAGACATATTATTACATTAGTTATAGTAATGAGTGGCAATCTTAATTATTAACTACTATACGTACATACGTATTACAGAGTTATTTTTGCAAGTTTAAGTGTGGCTTCAACTTGAGCCACTCACTACACAAGCCAGTAATAAGAGTGATCAATTTGGTTTGTATTGAGGTTTATGCTTGCTCGGGTGAATCTTTGCTCGATTTAGGTGAAGTAGTAGAAAGGAAGTTGAGACGAGTCAACCAAATAGTGCAATGTTTGATGATGAATCGCATTTAAATCTCGCCCACAATTGTCAAACTGCTAGTCGTAAAAAGAGATTGGCGTCTCATATAAGAGACGCTTTGAATGTCCACAACAGTTCATTTCATCTCCTCGTACATCCCAGATCTTTCTCTCCTTATAATATATAATAGCACCATGAATTTAATCAGCTCTGGTCTACTCCTTGCTCTTTTGTCCACTCTCCCGGGAGCCTATCTCCAATGTCCGTCCGATAGCTTGGTCCTCTACCACGTCACACTCAAGACCCACTGGAACCCAAGGCAATTCCCCAGACATTTCCCAGGATTTGGATACAGACCCAGTGCCCAATGGTCACGTCTTGTTGGTATGACAAGAAAATTATTTTTTTTTACCAATTTTTTTCTGAGAAAACGAAATGTACGTATTAGGGAGGACGCACAATAGCTCATATTCACTTTTCCGGATTGGAGAAATGGCTTCTTCAGGTATATTTTCCAAATGCCAAATGCTATTATGAGTATTTATTAGACAAGCCATGAAGAAAAGTATATATGATAATATGTTGTTTAGGACTCAAGAAATTTGCGGAAACGTCATCATCAGATACATTAGATGAGATGAACGGGACTGGAGTGTTTGATGCTTTTAACGGACCACCTATAACTTCAGGAGAGGGTCAAACTCAGGCTCAATTCTTTCTTGATGGGAATCATTCTCAAGTATGCTTTTTTTTGTCTTCTTTGGTGTTTTTGAACTGTCAAGTGTTAAATCTCGTGTTTAATGCCCACTTGAGGGGAATGACGAGGCAAGAAGTTAGTTGAGAGCAATTTCTTGGCTACTTTTATTTTATTGGATCAACAGGTGTCTATGGTAATTAGGATTGTCCCATCTCCTGACTGGTTCACTGGAGTGGACAGTGTGGACCTTTGTGTCCACGGACAGTGGATTGATGCGCTTACCATCGATGTAAAATTAATCCCCATTTTATTCTACCTCATCCCTCGCAATATAACAAGTAGATTACATGGCTCTCTTTTCAGTTAGATCCAATCGACAGTGGAACTGATAATGGGTAAATACTTGTGGCTTATATTATTCTCAGTGCCCTTTGTATGAAAAATCCTTTCACCAAAAAAGATACACATTCAGTGCACCAAATTGGAACACAGTGCCCCCAGAAGCTATTTACCAGATTTACTCTGTGAGATTGCATCCAGCTCATTCCTTCTACCGAGAAGACCGAACAGAAAAACCACAACCCTTTTCCACACTCTCAATTCTCAAAGTACATACACACGAAAACACACACATACATCCCCAAACAAAGTGATTTACTTTCCATTTTTGATTTCACAGCTAAAGGAATATTCATTGTCTGCCCTCCGAGTGTCTGGGAGTGAGGCTTCCTTAGGATCATCCCATCATCACCTTCTTGATGATATTGAAAGCAATTTTATGGCTAATGAGCTTCGAGATGAGAAAATTGTGTCATCATCAAGATCACAAAAAAGAAAGCGGTCGAGAAGGATGCGAGCAGGTTATTACTTATTATATGCTAAAAACCCATTATTATTTTGCTTGTTTATTGATTATATTATTAGCATATATTATTCAGAGTTACATAATTCTAAGATTGATTGATTTTAGGTGGTAGGTCATTTCGGGACTGTGTAGTAAGCGAATGGTCGGATTGGTCAGAGTGCAGCGTGTTGTGTGGAATCGGGGAGCAACAGAGAAGCCGATACATCTCAAACCATCCACGGGGGACTGGCTCAACTTGCCCCCCACTCCTTGAAAAGCGACTTTGCAATTCGGCCAGAGAGTGCCGTGACAATTATTTTGACTGGTAAAAGTGAAAACATTATATTTAACTTGGTAAACACACGCAAAATGTCATCATTTTGTATCTCACTGATCTCGGAGTTAGTCACACAACAACTTCTGAGGAACTAAAGACTATAATGTATGTATTAATACTTAATTAATAACAAGCATATAATGATGATTACTATTATTATAGATAATTAGTATTTTCGCTCTGAGCAAGAGAATATAAACATTATAAGTAATTTGCCACTGCCTTCGTTATGAAAAGCTTTATTATTATTATATTAACTAACCAAGGGGATAATAATAATGATAATAATAATAATAATAACAAACTTGTGACTGTTTTGAGATTAAATTATATTATTGCGGAATGTTATGCAACATGATTATGTAATTTATTATTAGGATGAGTTATGAAATAAAGTTGTAGTCTAGATACTTTGTTTTAAATTAGGTTTGAAAATTATGATTTTTCCAAGTTCCAAGTCTGGCTTAAAAGTTTGGTTTGAAAGTCTTTGGAAGATTTGGAGTTGGTAATATCTTGTAAAAATAATGACAATGATGAATTGAAAAGGAGATCAGTGGTTGGAAAGAATGTTTAACAAATCCAATTCAAAGCTGTCATGTTTCAAAGAAAGATTCAACTTCGATTAGAAAGTTTGTAAAAGGGGAAACTGTTGTTTGCGGAATTAGCCTGACCACTACTGACTATGGCCATAAACTGCTAAGCACCATCAGCGTCATCAAGGCAACATTGAGAATGTGCAAGTGTCTGGGATTTGGGTGAAGAAATATTGTTAGGAGATATTATGGAGCCAGATGAATAAAACTTTGTAAAGGATGGGGCAAAGTTGGTTGTGAGTGAAACTGAGAACGCTGAAGGTGTTGACTCGTAGCTTTAGTTATAGTTTTGGGATCTTGAATAATACGACAGAGTTGCCCATGCATTCAATCCACTTTCTCCTTCTTTCTTTCTTTCTTCCTTCCTTTCTCCTCCACAAAGCCAGCAGCAGTACTATTATTGTACATTATAGTAGCCTGTTATTGGACAACGGATTTAAGGAGCAGTTGTATTATTAAGTTTGACCCCTCACCCCTCCCTCCCATCCAATGGAAGGAGAGATAATTTATGTTTTGAGTGGTGATCAACATATAATAGAGCACACAAGGTGAGGATGGAGAATGAGCCCATTGTGCAATAAATCTTGTGATTTATCTTTATTATTTTTCAATTAGTTTTATCCCCTACAACATACATCACTCAACACACAAGCTCCCATGAAAATTTTCTCTCATTCATGCTAATTTAAGTGGACACGTACACATCAACTTCAAGGCAGTGTAAATATATATAGTATACATAATGTATTATGCATACTATAGCTGGTGTTTGAATTTATTTCCCATGAATTGCAAGAAGAGAGAACATTACAATAATATTCTTTTTCTTAGCAGCCTCTCTATAGCTTTCTCTAATAAATTTGGATACATATGTATATATATATATATATATAATTGTGGCGTATTTATGTTGTGGTTGGATCACCATAAATTCGGGCCAGCTACCAGCGATTAGCCCAGTTGAAATAATTTCTGGAGCGGCACATTACGGAGGACCATTTGCACCATTTGGCCTGTTTGAGAGGGGGACAAGGCTTTCCTCCACGCCTCGCATGCACAATCACTTGCCGAGTGCGGACCATTTCACCAAGGCTGCAAGACTTGCTACATCCAGTCCAATCTGACCAAGCTGAGACCATACAGTCTTTTGGGGGCCCTGCAAATTTCCAACCAATCTTTGAAAACAAGGCAATAATGGGAATAATAGGGGAGCAATGCAATGGGGCCAACTTTGAAGGCTCATAATAATTTGATAGCCATACATACGACCCACTGCTATCTATCAATGTGTGGTTGGTCATGGTAAACTTACGGAACTTTTTTAGTTTTCGCTTCTTATCTCCTTTTTCCTTGTGTGGGAATGGGACGTAGTCCACCAGGGCCTCCTCTTTTTCTAGTCCATTTGACAATGATGAAGAGGCAGGAGCACTTTTTAAATTGGTTTCCCTTGGACCCCTCTCCGTCACATCATTGTTCAAAATCTCTGATTCGGGCTGATGGAAAACTTCGCTTAGCCTGTACTCCTTCACCTTAAAACAAACATCCAAATCAATGTTTGTTATCCTATACGTTTCCTAATTTATTTTCAGCAGGGATTTATTTCTAAACCAGTTTGAGCTGTCACACTCTAAATCCAACGCCATAATTTTGTGGCTGCTGGGAAAATGGATTTCAACGCTAGTAATAAGGTTAAGTGCAATGTAATCTGTCCCCGCTGCAAAATAGAGATTTAAAAAGAATTTATGGAAGAGGACTGAATGTAAATAATGCCCAGCAAGCCTAAGCCAACAAATCTGGAGGAAAACGTCTTTTGTGCACAATAAAAATGAGACAATACCTTAAGAAAGTGGAAGACGGCAATTGGTGGCAATCTCTCTCTGTCCGTGTAATACCAAGAGGAGGCTGGATGTGGCGGATGAGTTGGTGTAAGTCGTCTCACAACTTCACGGGGGACCGTTGGCCTATTTTTACACAAAATTAGCAATTTATTAGCCAGCTACATCACTTGACAAACTTACCAATTTGGGCTGGTGAAAGTGAGGCCTATTTTTATTACAAAGTTGGAGAAATTAGAACAGTGTACACTTTCACTCATTTCATGAAAACTTACCATTATCAGAGCCAGCATCATATGCATCAACCTGTATGTGTACAAGTAGGCAAAAAATAAGCTAATTAATTTATCCGGATGCTTTCTTCTCAAACTCGATTGATTTCTCATGCCAGAGTTGTAAGTAGATGTACATATCCATGTAGGTATAAGTATAAAACTCTTATTAGTGGCGTTAATAAGAAATGAGTTACCTCGAGCATGACGCTGTCCAACCAGCGACCATTAGAGCAAAGGTCCAAACTGCTGATGCCAATGAACCAGTCGGGAGAGGGTATTATGCGGGAAATGAGACTAACCTGGAAAGAAAGCACATTTATTAGGATTGATAAAAATAATGGGGGAAAGTTTTGTTGAGAGGAAATTTTATTCATCCAACGAGTGTTGTGCCCTTATTTGTTGACAGCTTGTCTTTGGGAAAGAAAGAAGCCTTGATATCAACTCTCATCTATTTTAATGTTGTCCCTTATCTGGGTGAAGATTATATAGAAGAGGCCATGGTCAGAGAGACACAAGAAATAAAGAGAGTGACACAATGTTGGTTGATTATCTGCAACTGGGACACTCTCATTTGTGGAGCAGGTAAAAGAAGGGAAACCAATTTCAGAGATGAAAGAAATAAAAGAGGGGAAAACTTTCTCCCGTCAGACAAACAACGGGATGATCAAGTGGTCGCCTTCCATTGGAGCCGTGGTAATGACCAAACGAGTGTGATACATATGTCAGCAACTTATTGCTACAATCTGCCCTTACCCTTGAATGCTTGCCGTCCACAAAAAACTCAGCGTGGGTACTACCAACACCTTGAGGTACTGACGGAGCAATAAATTCGTCATAAATTCCTCCTTCCCCCTGCGAAAGCTGATCCAATACATCCGAAGCCCCCGTCTCCGCAAAAGTCCTCACCCCTTCAGACGCCGTATGGTTCAACTCAAACAGAACAAAAGAGTCGTCGTGAGACCGACCTGAGAATCAAGAATAAAATACTCATATACATACATACTTTTCTCATCTTGTATAGCATTACCCCAATTCATATATAGTAGCCATTAACTTGCAAAGTTTATATGCATGAGAACAAAGGGATCCATAAAATCACTTTGTATTCACCTCTCGCAAGCAATAACGTGTGATATATGAATAATGACAATTAGCACTGATGCATTTGGGAGCTATATAAAAGCAGTGGCTTTAAATAAGTGAGCCTTCTTTTTAACTGAGGTGCTTACTCCACAAGAAACAGCGGTCGTGTGTTTTGTTGGGCTCATTCCCTAAAACTCCGTGAAATTGGATGAAACGGTTTATGAGCCACCTTGTGTGGGAAATATATTTACGAGACCAGAGACAACAATCGAATTTCTCAGCTCCTTAGAATTTGCTATTATTTCATGGAGAAAAGGAGACTGGGTGCTCTTGCAATAAAAAACTTGTAAAACTTTGGGGTATTACTGTTTTCCCTGTAGATATCAATATTGATCTTTCATATCGTGAATTGTGTTTCATTCCTAGCACTACACAACAACAACAACTTGAAAACGTTCCTTTTCTCATGTTATGGTCGATTGATGTTGTTGGAAATGTTTGATTTCCAGAAATGTTTAGGAATTCATTCCTTGGTCCGCATTCCTTTGCTTGGAATGTGAAACTTTCAGTTTGACCCAGAGGAAACAGGAGTAATTCCTATTATTTGATCCTTGTTAATTTATACTAACCAAAGCTCTGATTTCATTTCCACGAATTGTTGTTCGTAGAGGGATACATTACTAAAGAAGATAATGCTGCGGTTTTATATTTTATATATCAACCTTCTCTATTTATATCTATATACATCAGCTTTGGAGTTGTCCAAATCCCATCAGATATTTTGCAGCTTATTCAACAATTTTGATAAATGTCATGTACTACCTGACACGTGGTAATAATAATCAACAACAAATCTCACACGTCCACATTTAAATGGAAAGAAGGCAAGTGCACATGTACATATATGTGCCCTAGTCAAATGCTTCATGTCTCACCCAATTTTGTAAAAAAAAGTTTACATTAGAATGTTACAATATGTATCTAATTTCTTAAGTTTAAAACAGAATTTATGCTAACAATCGAAATTTCTTTCTGATTTAATAAATACATATTATGCTATTGTTGATATATTTTAACAAAGAAAAAGTAAGAGATGGGTTTAGAATTAGAATGGGCAACTTTTAAATCGCATGTTGTTTATGTACATACTTATATAATGCGTGGGTGTCTTGGGATACTTTAATTTGATAATTAGCACTCTCAATTTCATTTCACATAAAAGTAACAATTTAATTTAGGCTTGGCTGGCAGGTGACATATTTGTCCTAATATCATAAAATAAAAATACTATATAGTCAATTTAGGAAAAAAAAAGTTACAAAATCTGGTTCCATGAGCTATAACAGGTTTTGGAAATAATGCAGTCAATCACGGTTTCTAAAAATGGGAAATTTTGTATGCAGTAAACTAAATGTCAGGTGAACAAGATAATATAATTATGATTTCTTTGATTTGGACATCTAGTTCATTGCTTTCAAATAAATAAATAAAAAGGCAAAATTTGGGACTCCCATTTTAGGCCATCGGTTTATTATACAAAGGTGGCTGTCTTTTTTTCTTTCTGAAAGTTTTTTTTTAAGGAGAATGCAATTTTAAGGAATAGTACATAGATAAGGGAATTTGGAAATGGATTGATGGGGTGGGTTTAGAAAATCAAACAAAAATCCACAGATAACTATAGGCCATAGGTAAGTAATATTGATACGTTTTATAGAAGCATTTTTTTACTGCCTGTAGTCTGTACTACTTTTTTGTGTAAATCGTAGAAGATGGTCTCAATTGAATGGTTGCGTGTTGTATAAGAAAGTTTGGATAAATTGTGGAGTGAGGAAAGCAAAGGGAATTAAGCAAACAAATGGAACAAAGACGGGTGAGGAATGGATGGGATTTGGCTTGATCTCTTAGATAGACGTCAACTCATCAGTCAGTTATACTGTGCGGATTTGAATTGACTGATCTGTATTCACAAAACAGAAGAGAAGTTTCAGTTTGTTCAAGTCAACTTGTTTGGAAAACCTTGTTGTTCCTTACTCGGTCTGATTTACCTATACCCATTTTCTAATATAGGAATTAATAAGGATATTAAATTGCGTCCCAGCAGATGGGTCCTACTTGTGACAATTTCTAAGAGCCAATAAGTCCCCAAGTCTTGGTTCCCTCTTCTGCCAGTTCCTTATCCCAGAAGCATAGGCTTAAAATAGATGCCAATAGAACTTTGTCTATTTCGGACACTTTTTTAAACGCGATCAAAACATTATTGAGACATTTTGTCACTTTTCTCTTGGTCTGGAAACACTAAAACGTGGCATTTCTCTCATTCAGCCATTTATTATGTCATCGGAGACCCATCAATTACCCGATGCATCCCCGTTAACCCACTTTACCAACATGCTAATCATCCCAATGGATTTCCGCATTTTACAAAAATCCACAACCAATATGACATTCCTCCGTTAACCAAACTTTCAATCTGCACAATTCAAAGACCGGAAAAGTAAGGGAAACATTGTGGACGATAAATCTACCAGTCATTTATTTAGACCCTACATACGGATGTATGAATATAAGTAGTATATATACACTTCAATATATACATACATATGTATGTATATACATGCAGATGGACGGATTAATTTAACTTACCAATCAATTTTGAAAATTGGGCACTTGGACGAAACAATGGGTAATGTTTGGGAAAGTCTTTTTTAGACCAATGTGTATTCATGACAACTTTGTACACAGTCAATCGGTCTGCAATACATGGCTCTTGTGCCTCTGCTGGATGTCCAAGCACAAATGTTGCGAGAGATAGTATGGTCAAAATAACCACAGGGAACACTTTCATGGTCACACATACACCTGATGAACCAACAGGGAAAGCCACAAAAGATTAGAGCAAACTCACCGGTGAAAGTGTCTGAGATTAACAAGGTCTCTGGTGATGGGCTATTAGTGCCTCTCTTTATTTTATTACCTGACGCTATACTCAGCACCAAATTCTCATTTAGTGGTGGACAAGGAATATGTGACCGAGACTGCTTGTCTCCTGCGCTGCAATAATATCGTTCGCTCTTTTGCACCACGGAGGAAAGCTCTTGATGATCATGACATGTTAACAAATGCATGCAAATGCACCATCATGCAGACTCTGTAATTTTTATAGTGGTGGGAGACCACAGCGTCTTGCTAAACATTGATACACTTTGACTGGCAACGTTCCAATTAAAGATGAGCTTGTGCTATTAGATCAATCCAATTCTCAGACATTTATTGCCACACCCACCAGAACAACAATTTGACACCAAACAAACATTATTGAGTACGTCTTTCAAATAAACACATATTACTCAAAAATTAAAATGCCTTGTTGTTAATATACATTCAATTTATTACCTTGTCTGCCGTTTTATGTTGTGCAATTAATAAGGTAATCATTAGATTTGCCTACTCTTAATGAACTGTTTTAAATTGGATTGATTTTGTTGATTGTCTGCATAAAAATATTTCCAAGTATTTAGAAGCGACAAATTAAGAAATTGGACAAATTGAGACAACTCTTTATACATATTTACTTTGGCATCCGAATACTATTACAATCAAACTTTTGCTAATTTCTAATTAACAAAATCTGCAAATTTGTCATTTGCAAATTAGGTCATAGGCCTAGGCTAGGCGTGAAGTTGTGTCACATAAAAATATCATGTAATAAATCAGTGATCCTTTAGCTTGTAAGACGAACCCTAAATTCATGTTTTCTATTCATCTGATAAAACGTATTGCAGCCAAAAAAGGAGAGCGTCAATGCACCTACAACAAGCAGATGTAAATTTTCTCCACAGCCTAGCCTTTTATTATAAAAATGAATGCATTTTATCATGCAACAATAAACATGTCCAAGAATAACTTGTCACTTGCCGGCCCAGACAATGAGGAGTCAACTTATCACACGTGTCCTTTATATTATTCTCTCACAAAGCCATTAATCAATCTTAACCAGATGCACCTAACAAAGTCATCTCCCTGCAGCGCAAATATGTCTGGTAAAATCTCACTCATCTGGAAGAATAAGAGTGACATTTTCTTGTCGCTTGTTCATGCAATATTATTATTAGCATAATATGTTAAAATCTCTCGCGATGTTTGGAAAATTTGTTTCTAAAACATATATGAATTACAAAATAGCCATTTAAATTACAATGGTAATTGAAAGTTATTTAGTAATTCGTAACTTGTTTTATGATTGTGGTTGATAAAAAATTGAAATTGGTTCACTCAAGATAAGCCACCCACGCAGACCTTAGCTCAGCCACAAATTTGTTTTTGATTTACTCCCATCCATTTTGCTGCTTTATAAAGCAGCAACAATTTAATAAGCTGCTGTATGTACACAAAACTTATGAAATTGTAGGGCAATTGATTTGCCTCAGTTTAGCTGTCAAGAAGGGCGAGTTGTAAAGATTAATTTGACCAAAATAATTCTACATGATTTATTTCAAAATGGGGGTACTACTTTATGAAAATAAGATTGATTGTACTATGCAAACATGCACTATTACAGAACACATTAGCAATTCCATTCACAACAATCTGCACTTTATTTTATTTCATTGACAAGTTCCAAGGCAGAGAGTTCCCTATTAAGCTCCTTAAATGGACAAAAGACGATTTTGGTCCTAATCTCATGGTCAGAGTTGCATCCTTTCATTCATAATAATAATGAACAAATAAAAGGAGGAGTGTTTGCAAATCAGACGGAATTACTTTTTTTTAATCATCATCATTCACTTGGAAGAGATTATTTGTCTTGATTACTTTCAAACCACTGCGACTTTGTTGGCCTAAACTTTCAAATTATTATGCAACTAACCAAACCAACTGCACTATAACAATTAATTGTTCAAATTTATCTTCCAAATGTCATTTTTACAAAAGGCCATAGGCTCAGCATGAATAGAAATCCAGGGCTAAAAAAAATTCTGGATTCCAATCCTTCATGTTTAAATTGTATGCATATTTTTCATCGCAGCCAAACGGCCAAGTCACAAGTCATCGAGAACAAATCCTGAATATCCAAATATCCATTCAAAGTAGGGAATAGATATTTCTATGTAACCTACGTTCTGTCACACACTATTATGCTCACCCTTGTAAAAAACTGAGACAGCAAAGAAATCATGTATAACTGCCAACCCAGTTTACGTTGATACAATTTCCCTGAGTATTTTTTAATGTCAAAATGAGCTGCTGGCTTTATTTTTTCATTCTCCAGGGGACAAAAAGATGGATGATTTTCACGAACCGAATTTTACAAAATACAATTGCTGGGATGCATATATTTATGATCGGTCTTTAACGCTTAGACTTTTATAAGTTATATCTGAGGCAAAACTGCGACAACAATTTTACTGTTCCAATTGCTTCATATAGGGAAACGTCTTTAAATTTGTTCTCGTGTTTGTATAACCCATATATTTCTCACATTACTTTTTTTTTTTACGTTTTTTGCAACTATTTTAAGCTCTCTTACATTTATTTCATTGAAGCGAACAAAGTATGCTCCACGGAGGGTGAGCCAATCAAAAAACGACCTTTCTTCCACTTCTTGACCACGATCAGATAGATCTGTGTATATATTTTTATATGATTTACTTCGGGGTCGAAGATGCAAAATTCAATCCGGTCTTTGTCAAAATTGTCAACGCGAGTGTGAAATTGAACAGGAAATACAATAACTCGAAATCCTGCCGAAAAGTAGTGGACATTGACACAGCTTAAAAAAGCTAAACGTAAGATATTTTTATTTTTTTAGGCTGAAACATTTTCGATCTGAAACCCCAAAATTTAAGGACAACCCGTTCAAAAAAATGAAAGATTTTTTTTCATTTTTTTCTAATTTCTATTTTTTCATTTTTTTCTAATTTCTATTTTTTCATTTTTTTCTAATTTCTATTTTTTCATTCTTTTCTAATTTCTATTTTTTCATTCGTTTTCGTGCATTATGATGCCAATGTCAAGACGTGTTAGATTATTTTAAAACTTGGGTTTATTTGAACTCATCTTTGGTTTAAAATAACTGGTAATTGTGACATTTTTATTTTTGAATGCATTTTGAAAAGATATATAGCTGAAATTATAAGATGAAGATGTTGCTTAAGTAAGTCTTGTGTAACAATTAATAGCGACACGAAACAAACAGTGATAACTTATATAACAATTTGAGTGTTTTGTGTGAGGTTGAAAGTTGTACTTGATGTTTAGGCAGCCTGAGAGCTTGATGTAGTTAAACTGGAAAAATATCATAAACTCATTTCCTTCTTTACATCACGGAAGCATTCATTTAGTTTTTCCGCAAAATAATCTATATCTTTTTTTTGCATGCCAATAGACGCCGCAGCTGTAAGGTAAGGCACCGGGTAGTTGACACAATGGCTTCCCCATCCTAGAATTTTTTTTTGTTTTATATTGGACAGATTTCTACTTATCTTTATGAATGAAATAGCCATACCTTTTAACTCTAGTGTGTCAACACACTGAACAATGTTTGGGACAACAACTCTTGATCCCTGTACGTTCCGGACAAACAACATTGACCCAAACCGAGTGACCGCTCTGGTATCCTGCATAAAGTCTGCTGGACCGGTAACAAGAGTTGTCAGTGTCATTCCTATATTATAAAAGTATTTTAAAATGCAGTACATACATAGACTACAAAGTTTACTACAAAGTTTTGTACTACAAACAAACTATTACCAATGGATATGTTATTATGAGGAGTTTTGAGGACTCGTTCTCCATATTTTTGAGCAATTTCATTCATTCTTTCTAAAAGGTATTTATAGTTCTCTTGCCGCTCACGTAAAAGTTGTACATATTTAATAGAACCCATTGATAGCAATGTAATAAATACATCGACAGTTTGACTAGAGGATGCTCGACCTAAATATAATTTACATTTTAAATAAATAACATAATTGTAGTGATGGTACTGATGGTACAAATAAAGATACCTGGGTAATTTTTCCTTATTTTATCCAACAAAGGTTTTGAAAATCCTCCTACAACTGCTCCTCCAACGGGCACCATGAAATTCTTATCAGTACTTTGGACATACACATCAATTTTACCAGTCCTACATTTAAAATTATTTTTAGTATTGTTGCTTTATTAATTAGGCAAGAGAAAAGCCTTACCGAGCACCCTGATCTATCACATGGCAACATTTTGTACTTTGAATTCCATATGCATTATTGACGAGATGGAATATTGGTGTGTCTTTGACCAATTTAGAGACTTCTTCAACTTCATCCGTAGCACGCGGAGCAAAGCAACTTGTGGTAGTTATCAAACATAATATCTTCTCCACGCCTTCATTTTCTATAATTTGGCTAATCTTTTCAATATTAGTTTGCAGTTCATCTTGTTCTCTGATCGGTTCAACAACAATAGGAAGCAAGCCTTGGCATAAACATTCATCATGCTTCAGTTATATAATATAATATAATTATCTTGTTAATCATACCTGCCGTAAAAATAGCTTTGAGACAAGATTTTTGGTCAATTCTAGTCCAAATGACATGAGTTGCTTCAGGTCTCTCACGTTTCATTGTTTGAAGACATAAGGCAATGCTCATCCCAGTGGCCATTGGTAAAAGAAAAGCGTCTACTGTTTTCTTGCAAACTAAATAAACGACAATATTAAACGCAAAATTTGAAAAAAGTGTCATACAAAACAAAACGTGTTTGTTCCAAGTGTTCTAACCAATTTCTTTGAGTAAATCCAAAAGAAGTGCATTGGTTAATGAGGACAGAAGCGTGGATCCTGCTGCCTTGGGTTGAGCTTCTCCTAAATCACCAGATCTTCCTACGCCATGTGCAAAACCAAAATGACGACGATGGACCAAATCTGTAAAACATTACAAATAATACAAGTAGCTTTGATAATGATGGTAAGGTTTCAAGCGTACTAGAGTAAATCCTTCCTTCCCTTTCCCCAACGCCTCCCATCTGAAGGAAATTATTGCTGTCCATCGCTGAAAGTTCGTTTAGTAAAATCTCGATCGTCTGGTCTGACCAACCTTCCGTTGGCCACTTTCTCTGCCGAAAACAATATTCATGCTTATTGTTCACCCATTTAACCAACTTTTGCTTACCTCGTCCATTAAAATTCGAAACATTTTCTCTCGCGTCGCAGAGGCTTGGAGTCCTTGTGAGAGATAAGGGGAAGGGACCAGACCCCGAGCCTCCGCTTTCCCAAACGCTTCTTTGTACGCCATCCCACAAAAATGCCGACAGGTGACTACAATTGACCAGAACAACAATTAATATAATACTGTTTGTTTGTGGATGAAGGACGTTTATAAGATCACGACAACGGCATGTCTTTGGCTGACTCGGTGGCAGTAATCAGTTATGACCATTTTGTCACGTCATGTCCTCTCAAGAAATGAATGAAGCACTGATATGATAGAGATAGAGAGAAAAAAATCCCCGCTGTAAAGTTCAATCTGACGATGTCTCATGTGATTGACATTGCAGTCTTGAATAATAATAGTAGAAAACATGTGGTAGTGACATTTGTGGTGTCCTCATTCTTGTCACAATGGAAGAGGACAAGGGTGGAGTCTGGGGGACGCTGTCCTCAAAGTCGAATTGGACATCCGAAGAACTTGGGGAATTATTGGAGAAACAAATTGAACGGAGAACAATATTGGTCTCACAGGTTGTCGTCATTGACCGTGTCTCAGTTTTGTATTTAAATTTGTCGTGTTGTTTGCAGAAAGAGGTGGCAGAGAAGGAGGTGACGAGATTGCATACGAAGCGGAACAAGGACGTGAGGACAGAACTGGAAGAGCTTCAAAAGTCATTCTCAAAGCTCAAGAGTGCTGTCAATAAATTGGCAAAAGAGAAACTTCCAAATCGTTTGCAATGTCCAGAGTTTTATCGACGTGTCGAAGAAGCGGACGAGTTGGAAAAGGCATCCGCCTATTTAACCGTTCTCCGTGCATTTGCCGTCACGTCCAACCAAATTGAAGCAAATATTGAATCAGGTAATTTACATTTGGAAATGATTTTATAATATTAAAACTTGATACGAGATTTCTATTGTTTATTTTTATTATTTTAGAGTTGGAGTCAGAAGCTGTTGCATTGTTCCACAGGCTGAAAACAATTGAGCTTGTATATTTGAATACCACAGAATGCATCAATCTTCAGATATTTTGCAAAGGAATTATTTCTTTCTGGGAGTACAAATTAAAGCTGAAACTTGTAAAGTAAGAACAAATAGAATTCGCCGAAAAACATGAATGATTAGAATGAAATTTTAATTTCAGAGATTTTGAAGGCTTACTTGAAGCGTTTGGATGGCCGATGCGAATTAAAACAGCATCCCCTACATTAGAAATGCATGAAAAATTTCATCGCGCAGTGTTAAATTTGTCCAAAATTAGCTCAACAGCTACATCGGAAGACGCGGAGAATGATAATCCTGGGAAAGAGGAATTTGTCCCAATTATTCCGATTCAGGTATGTTTTTGAGCCATTAGTTGATTTAAAAAAATAAATGATGATTAACGGCGATTTACTGCAGACAATGATGGTGCCTTTGAAAAGACGGTTTCGCTTTCATTTTTTGAGTGATAAGCCTACAAGTGAGTCTTCTAGACCAGAGTGGTATTTTTCTCAGGTATTTATTTAGTCCGTAATTAACTTTCCCCTTAATTTATCATATTTTATTATTGCATAGGTAAAAACGTGGCTGCAAGAGCTAATACCTTTTGTAAAAACGCACCTCGAAAAAGTGACCGTTTCAGAGGTTTGCGTCTCAAGTGTGATTGAATTTATTCGCTGCGTATCTGAAATGTTGATCTTGAAAGTGGAAGCACATTTAAAGGATGAAAGAGACGTTGTGTTTGTCAAGGTTCTTGAAGAAGCAATTGCATACGAAAATGAAATTGGAGATTACGTTATAGAAAACGTGTCCATAACAGATAGTTACTTGCCGCCTTTTGTAAACACAATTTTTTCACGTCCTGAAATTTTATCACGCTGGTTGAACGCTGAAAGGAGAGGTAACTATTGCATTACAGAAATCAGACTTTTTTTTTTTTACAAATTATAACAAATGTTTCCTTTGTTAGCGTGTTTGGAAAAACTTGATGAAATGTTTGCTTCGGCAACAGCTTGGAACAAACCTGTAATTCCAGGCCCTCCAGAAATTGTGGATCTGTTTATTGCTGTCATTCGAAGCCTAACAGATCGTTTTGCCCACCTCCAAAACCTTCCACAACGACTTCAATTTGTTGAGTTACTCAATGATTTACTAGAAGAGTTTCATCTTCGATGCCTTCAAATGTGGAAGAGCAAGACAGAGTTTGACAACTTTTTATCCAAAGACGTTCTCATTGATTATGTAATTGCCGATGCCCTTTATTATGTACACGACACTCTTCAAGAATGGGAATACCTACCGGTAATTTCTTTCGAAATATTTTACCAAAAATTAATAGCCTGTATTAAACGTGATATTTCGTTTTTTTTTTTAGTTTTTCGCCTCATTGTCCCTTGTCGATTCTTTTCAAACGGCTAACAATAGTAACGGTAGCGTTATCGGTAGTGGCCAACGATTCGAAAGTGAAAGCTTTGAATCGGAAAAGGAGCATAGCTTGTTTGCAGAAGCGTGCACACTCTTTTGGTGCCTTTGTGATGAAATTCAGTCAAAATGGTGCTTGAAAATTTTTAGAAAATTGAAAGAGGAATTCCAGCCATACTGTAAACTAAAATGGCAATGTCACGTTTCTTCTGCAATTTGTGATCGACCAAGTGAACAACTTTTACAACCTTTGCAAACACTAAAAGACATTGGAAAAGCAGTTTCTAGTTCTATGGACCCAAAGTGTGCAGAAAAATGGATGAAAAAACTGGCCGTTCGGCTGGACCAGGTAGGATTAAAAAATATATTTAAATTAATTACCATGTTAAAATACATAACTATTATTTTGTGTACTTTTAAAAAAAAATTATTTATAGCTGCTGATAGAAACTGTTGTTCTTCCTAACCAATTCAATCAACCTGGAGCACAGCAATTGTATTTTGATTTCAACAATGGAATTTTTCCAGTATTTGGGGAAAATGGCGTCTATGATAAATTATTTTTTGGAAGTGTAATATCTGCGTTAACTATTTTAAAATTAAGTACAGGGGAAGCTATGCTATTATATGACACTTTGATGAATGGGAACTTTGAAGCACACGAAGTTGCCTTAGCAGAATTAAACATATCGATTTGCCAGTCCGAAGCAATTAAAATTCTTAGAAATCGATGTGATTTACACCTGTAACAAATTGTAACAAATATTTGTGATAATTTCTCTGCTAATAAAATTTATTTAAACTTGCATGAAGGAAATAAAGTAAATTAACATAACAAGAGATACATACAAATTCTGCAAACAACAGCATATAAAGCAAAACAAACTAGAGCTTTATAAACGTAAAAGGGTAACACAGACAGTTTCTGACACTTTCTGATTTCTGGCTCATCTGCCGACTAAGCTTGACTATTATATGTATGTTTTAGTAACAGGATAGACTAGAGACTAGAAATACAGTATAATACTTTGAAAAAAGACATTTTAAAAATATGAACTATTTAAAACGATAACTATTTAATTTGGATTCCAAATTTTGGAATGTATTTACCCTGTATATTATTCTGTCAATTCGTGCATATCTTACTGTTGGTTGTCATCTTCTTCTGTTGCTGCAATTTTGGTCACTTTTCCCTCATCTTTCATTTTGGAGTATGAATGTTCCCAATAAATCCCCTGTAAAAATGCGCAAAAAGAAATGCATTAATTTATTCTACAATACTACAATCACATTGAAGCAAAGTTCATTTTTTGTGAGACGAAAATATTTCGAATTTCCGAAACATATTTTATTGCGACATTTAGTACAAATTTGTGAAGATTATTCTGTTTTTTTGTGAAGTGAGAGTATATTTACAAATATACAACACATGAATATACAAAGGAAGTTCTAAAATACACTACTACTTGCAAAAATTGCAAGTCTTTTAAACTGGCAGTAGCAACAGGTAATAAGAGTTTCGACAAGTATAGATAATAATTTTACTTTAGGGAAATTTTGTAATCTGGCTGAGCAACATCAAAAAACTGCTCTTTCAGACTACCAGTCCCAAATTCTCATGAGGAAGACTAAGAAGCTATTTAATAATACCTTAAAAGTATTAATCACAAACGTTTGAAATTGTGTAAAAAAAATATACACAATTACACATGTAACATGTAAGTGTAACTAAAATACAATTAAAGCGGACAGGTATGTATTTTGCACAGCAAGCTTTAGTAAACCTGAGTAAAACGGCTAGTGGAGACGGACAATGACGGTACACAGACAATGCTATTATTCATAGCCAACACTCACCCCATAATTTATTTCAAGCTCGTCGCTATTATAGGCAAAAGCACCTTCACCTTCATCGACCATTTTTGCAAGAGATTCTACGGAAGAGATTGCGGGAGTCAAATAAATATGGGAGCCCTCCGTTTCCGCTGTTTCGTCTTCATTTGAAATCACTTCTTCTTGTAAGTCTAGGAAAACAAAATCGTTTAAGGGATTATTAAAACCATTTTTATATTGTATTAATTATGCAAATACCAAATTGAAAACTATCTTCAATTTGATGGTCAATCTGCGCTGGGACATTGTTTACAAGTTCTTTACGCTTTGGTGGTAAAGGAAAGGGGATAAAATGAAACTTTAACGCTTTCTTGCTTTCGTCATTCTTAATATTTGTATCAGGGCTTGAAGCTTTTTTTTCATTTTCAGCTGGAACTGGAAGTGTATCAGCATTGTCAGTAATTATCCCGTTCTCAATAGCAGGACAATTTAGAGATGTTAGGGTTTCTTCAGGTTTCTTTTCTTGGACTTTACTTTTCTTGATTTTTTTTGTTTTAACCATTCCTCTTCCCCATTTAGTAGAAAAGTTCTTTCTCTTTTTCTTTTTACCGGCTCCCATAGCCACATATCGATAGCCTTTGAAGATAGGAATTGTCGGTATTGGCGGACTTGCTACAATTTTCCTGGTACCAATGGCACCATCCGCACATCTATTTGATTCTAAGGATGGGATATTTGTTGTTGCATTTCGGAGAGTAGGGCGACCATTACTACCAGCATTTACAAGAGCTCCAAGCCAATCCACTAGATCCACTCTCAAATCGAATCCACGCCAATCCAGGAGAGTAGTAACCTTCTGCTTTTTGATAACTTTTAGTTGGTCCTTAGAGTATGGAAAATAGCGCTTTGCTGCCCTATGGATCTTGATCTTTGCAAAATCCACCGTGTTTGTAGTTGGAACCGTCATTGCCTGAGCAGAAGTGCTGGTCCCCGGTGTTACAAGTTCAGCTGCATGGTACAAAATAAAAAATACATTATTGTACTAGTACAATAAACAAGAATAGTCAAATTTTAAAAATCTTTATACTTACCCTTTTTTACAATCTGTGCGCAATTAGCACATTCCCAGTTTTCAGCAGTCTTAAGTTTTCCACACTTTCGATGAGTTCCTGCACTTCCGCAGATGTTACAGCGTGCAAGTATAAAGTCACTAAAATAACAAACGGTCAGGTCGTAAAGTCCTTAATTATTACTAATAACTATACCCTTTTGCAGCGTTGTAATCTCTTCCTTTGCTACATTTGCAGTCTTGAGCATCGCATTTTGAATACTCAATTAAGAGATCATTAAAAGCATTTGGCTCTTTTTCCCATGAGGCATCCCTGTCAGATAAATTTATTAAATATGCATGTAAAGAATTTATTCAAACAAAATATGTGAAACATTACTGTTCAGGCACAAAAATCCCCAGTTCTCGCATGTTCTGGATGAAATTTTTTGTCGCGTTACACATTGGGCATCTAAAAAAATACCCAGCATTCAACGCTTGGACCTGAAGACATCGCTTGTGAAATACAGCCGTCTTGCAACAACTAGTCATCACCGGATTCTTCTTGACGTGCTCGAGACAAATTGGACATTTCCAGTCTTTCTTAGGAACCACAATTTCTTGAGGAACATAGTGATTTATGCAATAAGACCTATTAAGTTATTAGTAATGACATGAAGTACACTTTTGCTCTTTAAATTTACTCGACTTACTGAAATCTTTTGATAAATTGATATCTAACTTGGTTTTTCAAGCCACATGGAAAATGGTACGACATTTTACAGCTTTTTTTACAGCATCCAATCGAAGCTCCCTTTTGACCACAGACGAAACATTTCTAATTTAAGTATTAAGTATTTATGTTAAAGAGTTCTATCAAATCAATTAACAATATGAAATCAACTAACGACCGAGTCTTACCAAAATTCGGCTTCGACGAAGTTCCTTCAAAATATCGGGCGGCATAAATCCAAGTATGCCTTCAGCATCTCCACCCTTTTGTGAGAGTCCGGAAGAAAACAACTGAAATTATTGTTAATAACCTTAATCTTAATGAAATGTAATAATTGATTTGTCAGTGTTTTAAAGTTGGCAGGACACATACCATGCAAAAATAATGGGCCGCAATGTCTCCGAGAATGTAAAAAGGGCCAAAGGTCTCTTGGTCAATTTCGGAAGAGTGGCAAAAGAGACACGGGGTGTTGTTTTCCCCTTTGGAAATGCAGACGAGGGGGGCTGCCCCCTTAATGCCCTCCATGGTCAACAATGGACAAACAATGCCGAGTTCCTCTCCCTTGCTGACGACCGTTAGTGTTGTTGGAGAAGAAAGCAGGGAAGTCAAAGCAACACGCGCCTTCTTTCGAGAGCCGAGCCGATCTCAGCATTCTCCGCAAACAAAATGAAAAGCCATTTTAACAAAAAACCTTTTTTTGAATGGGACCTTAAGCTTTTTAAGGCACGAAGGGCTATCAGATGAGCTTTCGTTAAAAGGAAGGGGCCCCTTGAAAAGGGAAGTTTCTGATGGCTTATTTAAACAGCTTTAGAATTGCATGCAAATATAACAACTTCAATCCACAGAGATGCTGTCTAAAGTTTCATGATTTTTATTCAAAATATTTTGCTGCACATTTGTATAAAGACGCAACCATGAAATTATGATGCATATTACCAAAATTAGAATAAATGCCAAAGCAAGGTGGCTAAACCTTCCTTTTATATGTTATGTAAGTGTCGTAGCTTTAGCTAGCAATGACATTCAATTATTTATGGACGAGGTCCTTGAGGGCCAAAAGGCATGACGAAGACGTGACAAATGCATATAATAATATTATGTCCATAAATGCCACGAGTCCCGTTTACTCTTGTTTTGCAGCTGCCGTTAGAAACAAGCAAATAAAAATAGGAAGATGCAAACCCTCGCAATTTATTCTCTTTTCGTTTCAGAGGCGGTTGGACTCTCAGCCGAGACACAACTCGACTGACGAACACTTCCCCAAAATATCAGGTGAGAAAAACAATATCCTATTTTAAAAGGTCAGGTCTGCCCCCTAAATATTACCCCCGTAGCCATAAACTGGAAAATTATAAAGCTATTTTACATTCTGTTGGTTTAAGACTTTTCTGCTTAATATTAAATATATTCAATCTCCACTTGAGTTAGTTAAGATTAAGATAGTTTGCTAAATGTGAGTTTAACAAGTTGGCTAAATGGCTTTAGTTTTCTGCAAGCCCATCATTTAAGTAATTGCTACAGTTTGTGCTAATAACTGGAGTAAGAAGAGTCGTCATTTAGATTTGCATAGGGCGATAATTAAATTGACCTCTTTTCTAATTCCAGATCTCCATTCGCCAAGAATATAACCTTTTGCCCTGTTAGTTGTCTCCTCTGAAGCAATCATGATGATTACCTACTTCCTGTCCAAAGTCGTAATGTAAGTTGAACAGTTTTTTTGCTGCAAAAGAAAATCTTTATTTAGCTCACGTTCTCTGGATGTTATAGGATAATTTATGGAATGCTGTACCCTGCTTTCTGCTCTTACAAAGCTGTGAAGAACAAGGATGTCAAAGAATATGTTCATTGGATGATGTACTGGATTGTGTTCGCAATCTTCAACGTTTTGGAAATCTTTGCGGATTTGTTCATCGGGCTCTGGTAAGCTAAACAACAACAGTTTTTTTAAATACATTAAATTATTTTTTCGTGTATAGGTTTCCATTTTACTACGAAACAAAAATCTTGTTCATGATTTGGATTCTATCACCAACAACTCGTGGAGGCAGTACATTGTATCGGCGCTTTATTCATCCCTTTTTTACTCGTCACGAAAAAGAAATTGATGGATACCTCGCAGAATTTCAGTATCGGACGTCCAATCTCATTGTCCAATGGAGCTCAAAAGCATTTTCCTACCTTACTGAGCTTTTTATGAATGCTGTCATGAAGGTATGTAATTTAATTTCACGCTACCTCAAAAGAATTAGTTTTACACAATAACAATTTATATTTCAGAGTGGTGCTGGTGAATTACGAATTATGAACAAAGTCACACGAACTATGAGCTATGAGAATTTTGATCAACCAGACATGAATCGTAATAACTATCAATTCGGAGAATTGCAAAACCCAAGTACGGATCTATATTTGATGCAAAACATTTAAATTTCGCTATGTTAACTCGATAAATTTTATTGTAGGTGAAATATCTGAATCTGAATTGGAGTACTCGTTCACAAACGAAGGAGGTCGTGGTGGAGTTGCTCATAGGTAGGAAGTTTATTCCCCTGATTTCTTTTTCTACAAATAATTATATAAATTGTCATTGTAGGCATTTGTACACTGCCAACATGCGCTATGGCTCCGTGGATCAGAATATTGGAAGAGTTGGAAGTAAGGCGATGCCAATCGTTGATTTGTCTGAAGAGGAGGACCAAGAACAAGAACAAGCCCCACCAAAAGTTCGCACAAGTAACAGAAAGAAGAAAGAGGTACGGAAAAATTAATTACAAAGGCATTATAAAAGTTGAAAAAAGTGCTCTAGTAGGTAGCAAGGTTGAGTATAGATTTTTAAGTTAAGTTTATAAAGTGAAAAGTTATTTAATTATTCATTTTTCAATCAAGTTGGGAAACTTTTCGATGGTTTCTTCTTCACAAAATATAAGAATGCCAATGATGTTTGGATGGTACCCTCCTGACACAAGTAGTCCTGTAATTTCTTCTCCTTTCTCCGTTCAAGAATTTTCTAGACTGCCTTTTCAATATCCAGAAATTCCTTATGCTCCAAAATATGCTCTTCTAGACAAAAATCAAAGTGTGGACTCGTATGCACCAGAGCGAGATAAAGGGGACGATAGTGATAGTTTTTTTGATTGTGAAAGTGATAGCTCTTCTCGAGTAGGCAAAAGTGAAGATGTGTCTTTAATAACGCCTAAAGTTAAAGTTGTCTCAAAAAAACGATTGCAAGAATTTGGTAGTGAGGAAACTGTAGCAATGCGAAAGAAAACTGATTTATCCGCAACTTCACCTCAAAAGCGACTTTCGACACAATCACTACAACATGTTAGCGAAAGTTTGGGTGGGAACAAGGTGAAAAAAAGTAATAGTAATAGTGAATTGAAACTTGTGCGACCTCCAGTTTTGTCAACATCGTCATTTAGTAGAGTTTTCAATCCGTTTTCTTCAGGTTCACCCAAAAGGAATGCTAGTCCTTCAAAGACAACCAAATAAATAGGTACCAAAGACTCGTGAAGAAACGTTTGGCAATTAAACAATTTAAACGAGTTAACAATTTATGATACTAACTGTGTTGAACTTGTTGAAGTAACATGCATTATTGGTAGCATTTTAATTAATGAGGTAGATATAGTACATGTCTCTCGAAAATAGTAAATATTTTTTACTTCAATAATCAAAGGCAAATTTGTATTTGTATTTGTTTGTGGTTTGCTGTTTTACCGTGTTTAATACCTTAATTTAACGACTATTGTTTGTTTTTTTCAGGACAACGCATATGGGACACTTCCAAGAGCTAAGCGAACAACTCGAAAAGTTCCAAAATAAAATTTCACGTACCAGATAAATACTCCGTCCTAAATTCAACTACTTAAGCAACTCAAAGATACCGTCCGTTTAGTGCCTTGAAAAATCTCTTGTTTTTAAAAATGATGTAAACAATGCACAATTTGAAATCCAATACCTACCTTCGACTGTTGTGATATGTGATATTACTTATAAGTAGAAAACTTTACACCTAAATATTTCCACGCAATATACTAACGTTTTTTTACCCACGAAAATTATTAATAAAACCGCAAAGTCAGTGCATAGTAATTGTGTATACCAAGTACAAATCCCAATAATATATAATCATGACTGCTTGATCAATCTCATAGACAGATGCAAGTTATATTATGTATATTTATATCAGTCAAAAATTAGAGTTTTACAGCACCAAATTATGATGCGTTTCCTTATCCTTAACTTAATTATAAAGATTTGCATTTTAATTATTATATAAATCAATAGACGACTTATTTCTTAGTTCTTTTGCATGCAATATCAAGTTTGACTGTTTGAATACTCTCAAAATTATGCGTTTTTATTTATATGCCAATTCTTCAATATAATTATTTAAGGACTGAACTATTATTTAAGTGCGTATTTTATTTTAAATATACAAAATAGCTTTTAACATGGAAGGTAATGATGTTTTAATTTAAAGAACTGCGAAATTTACTGATTAATTTTACACCATATGATAATACCAATTTTGTAGTGTTACCACGCAAGTATTGAAAATATGTATTTGATAATAAAGAAAGATGACAATTTTATTTCATGTGGTTGGTGCAACTGCAATTTATTTTTCACGTGATAGGGGTACACAATGTAATGTGATGTATTCATTCTCGACAAATGTGACAAATATAGTTTGGCAGAGTCCTTAGGTAGCTGAGTTCGGGAGTGCTTTCGGAAGGAAAGGAAACGGAGTTATTTGTTTGCAGTTTTACCCATCATCATCTCTTGATCCATACCAAGGACAATGCCATGGGATAAAAGTATGACGTAAAGGCCTTTCACCCGACTTTCTCTTCTCCCACTTTATCCCGTGACCAACTATTTCAAACATCCACATTTTCCCAAGTAGTCACCACAAATTCACTCTGCCAATTTTGTCACATAGTAATTTAACCATTTTCTAAACCCTATGCATTTGCAACAACTTATCTATTTCCATCCCTTTTCATACACACTTCCTCTGCACAAAGGTAAGTTTTTTTTAACTTCTCAAAATGTTTCCAACTACTAGTCTCATTCTTTAATATATTTTTTATTATATTTTAAACAAATCCACTTACAATGTTATATTGTTTAATATTTTAGGCAAGGCCTCAAACTAAAGTCCCAATATTAAAGCTAAACACAAATCATGGATTAAAAAGTGACGCATAGCCTGTAATCGCATTTCCAGAAATAGACTGAAAAGAAACATTTTTTTGTTAAATCATTAAGAGAAAATATGCACAAAGTTAAAATGAAGATGATCTCCATTTTATGACCAACTTTGCTACTTTTTTATGTGGTGACACAACTAACCACAACTTTTTAATAACGTCCAGAAAAAAATAATATTTTTATACGTGCAAGTGCTGTGCATTTGTTTTTTGGAATAATTATGAAACTTTCATAACGCAACGGAGGTTACCTTACCACCTCATAAAGGCACCCAATATTGACTGATTTTGAGACGTTCCAGTTCTCACCTCATTGGACAAAGACTTATAAAAGGTAAGCTTATGATGTGAATCAATTATTTCCCCTTTAAAGTTATCCATTGATAACGTGCACTAAATAAGGATATTTATGTATGTTATTTCAAAATAAAACATGAGTTATACATTATAATTATATATTATCAAATCTTAAATATTAAACCGATAATTTGGTCCGTTAATGCCAAGTGTGAAATATAAACTCATTTTTGTTACAAAGCAATTAATCCATAATGTATACATATATAAATTCCAACCAACATTTTAATGACTCAAAACAAAGCTAAAAGCAGGAAACAAAAATTTATTTGGGACAAGATCCCTTATCCATCGGCCATAAAACAATCAAATAGTCCATTATATAAAAAACGACCAGACATTTTTCGAGTATTCTTTATGGGTTTGTTTTGTCTGGTCATATCAATAAGTGCAGGTTGTTTTAACAGGTTCCACTTTGATAAATTCCAGTGTATTTCTTATCTTGAGGATGAAATTAGAAATTGGTATTTGTTGAGTGGAAAAGAAATAAAAATTGGTTCTCAACTGGAACACGCCAGTTCTTGGATATATACTAGTTGGGTACATGCACACGAAAGATGAGAATTATATCTCCACACCCTCAAACAAATATAACATTCCTAACGCATTTTAACTCAGATATACTTGATAATGTTGGTTACAAAAATACGGATATGAGAATGCGTATTCAGAGTTAAATGACTTTTTCTCGAAGAGAGGAAGAATCGTGCATTATCTTTAGCATACTTTGTTTACTTTGCATGTTGTGAACCTGAACTTGGGAAATAGAGATCAACCCAAGTAAAAAGCTCGTTTGTACCCATAATTTTATTTTCTTTAAATAGTCAAGTCGTTCTTTAGCTTCTTATACTTGTTGTTACTATCTTTGACAGATTGTAATAATTTGACGATGCAGTGCACGCATATTAAAAATTTAATGCACAAAGCAAGAAATCACAGCAAGTGTGAAACGGCGTGGATTTACTGCAATCTTAAAATCAGATACGTTTAACAATAACGGGAGAAAAATGAGATCGTATAGTGTGGAATAAAATTTGAGTGTTGCTAGTAATAACTGATTGGGGTGTTAATTATTCGACTTGTTTTGACAACTTCGTAAGAGGGTTCAAATAAAATTACATGGTGGAGTAAGTTGAGTATGGCCAGAGTATGAGTGTCACCCTCACGTTCGTATCATTTACGGAAGCTCACTAAATATGTACTCAACTATCAATTAGCCATTGTTTTCTTAAAACCATCCTCGAAGGCTTCTATCACTTTATTCCAACTTTCCTTACCACTATCGTCTACGGTTACAGTTTTACAGTGACAACTTGTGAATTTAACAGAAATGGAGATAAAAGATTAAAACTGGCTTTTTAAAAAAAGTGTTTATTAGTTAAAGTTTAAAGTTTTCTTCTGGAAATCAGTTCAATTATCTGTTCTTCTGGAAATCATACATTAGTCGAGGGAAATGAAATTCAAGAGAAGACAAGTGATTTATTTTTTTATTTTACTTTTTAAACAACGCGTTTTTTGTTGCTTCCTATTTGTATTAGCATATGCTATTTATGGGGATCCCCAAGCCAAAGGATGATTATTTTGCTATCTTTGTTTGCAACAACCTGTAAATTACGTGAAAATAGACACGTGCTTCATTTTATGCTTTATTAACTGCTTTTTAAATGGTTATCTGTTGGACCAGAGTATAAATTAGGGAAATATATAAACTGCGACACTATACTGCGTTCTCTATATAAAGGGAGATTAACAGAATGTTGTTGTTATTTTTTAGGGGTATGTTAAATGATTACAAAAATTACGCTGCTGTTTACAAACTCTGTAAAAATAACTCTTAATATAATCTGTACGCAACGAGACCAGAAAACTATTTGCATTTCGAGTACATTCATGGATATAAAGAGCCAGCCGACCATTAACACCACAACTGCTGCTTCTTACTAATTCTCAGGTCAGGACTCTCTGGTTGCTTATATAATCTCTATCAATGAACAGCGAGCTAAAGATAATCCATAAATGAATGCAACGCCATGCATCCACTTCCGAAATCGTTTTATGATTTGTCGTCTGTAAAAAAAGTATTCCTGAACTCTCTTCCCATTTCATTCATTCCAATTCTTCATTTCTCTTTAACAAGTATTCAATTTTTAAATCTTGAATTTTTGAGACATTTGTGGATAATAAAATTGATACTTTTTTGCTGAGCTTGGTATTTGGACCTTTATATGCTGCTGTTACATGCATAATTAAACTTTGTGATGGAGAATAAATCAATACGTTGATTGCTCTTATTTTTGCATGCAGTGGTAATTTATTCTTTTTTACTTTTACTAACAACACCACTCATTATTGTATTATATTAATGTTTGTTGGGCTGAGTGAAAATTAACCTCTTATCGTACTTACATCGAGAACATTTCAAACCAATTTCAAACAAAAGTTCCCAAAATAGCCAGCTATTATTTGCATGTAATTATCTGCTTGGGAATCATAATATATAGTTGCTACATATTTAGCTTTAAAAGGCCAAAAATCAACCATGAAAGTATTTATTTTTGAAACGTATATTTAAATGGGTGCATTTACTATTTTTTGAACTTCTTCTGGAACATCAAATTATATCCTGCCTTGAATCCACATTCTTCTGCTAACCTCTGCTGGGTAAGTAATAGATACAAAAAGTAACTCAAAATTAAGTTAATATTTGTCAAATGCATGCGGTCAAAATATATTTTAATAAATATAAAGTTTATAAGTCATTTGCAATTGATTAGTTAGCATAATAATAATATCCTGTCGGTTGTTGTTGTATGCAATTATTTGGATGAGTTAGAAAAACCAGGCTGCTGCAATTTATATATATATATATAACTATAATATTAGGTGGAGTGTTGATTGAATATAATTCGCGAAATTTGAAGGTTGTTGTCAATAAATATTTACGTACTTAACGTGTCATTCACACTTCATGTATGCTATCTGCAAAACTGCAAATTATACGATAGTTGTGCAAAGTCATCAAATCACGCTGCATCTTTTTGCATACGATATTTTCTTTTAATTGAAGAAATATATAAATTTGTACCACAGTTAGAAGTTGCTCATCAAGAGAAATTTAACTTTATAAAATTATATTTCAGTGCTGATAATGGAACATGATACCATTGGACAGGAATGCGTCAAATGTGTTCTTGTGGGGTATGTTTTTTATATAAAAAATCGCGACGACAACTTACTTGTTTAAAAATATCCTAATATATTATTCGTTTTTCTCAGAGATACAGCAACCGGAAAAACTAGATTGGTTTGTGCTAGGGCGTTAAATGCTCGTGTTTCACTTCGACAATTGCTTCGACAACATGTAAGTATCTATAATTTATGAAACTTCAACTTGTTGAAAATTAATCATGTCGATATTAAATGGAAGGTCCCAACGGTATGGGCAATCGACCAATATCGAATGTACAAAGAAGTGCTGGAAAGATCCATGACAGTAATTGACGGTGTTCAAGTATCCCTAAGACTCTGGGACACATTTGGAGACCACGAAAAAGATCGGAGATTTGCTTATGGAAGATCTGATGTTATTCTTCTGTGTTTCTCAGTGGGGAACAAAAATTCTTTGATGCATTGCAAAACCATGTGGTATATATAGTAATTGAAATTATTTTGGAATGGAGTTGATGACTTTTATAAATTTTTCCATGTATATTTAGGTTTCCAGAAATTCGAAGATTTTGTCCAGACACTCCAATCATTCTGGTGGGATGCAAAAATGATCTGAGATTTCTATGTAAAGATCCAACATATCTTGAATACTGTCGGGATCGGAGTCCATGCGTTCGACCCACTCGTGAATCAGAGGTTGTGATGCCAGAACAGGCAAGAATAATTGCCAAAGAACTTGGCATCCCATATTACGAGACTTCTGTTTTTACATATTATGGAGTTAACCAAGTCTTTGAAAATGCAATCAGGTAAATATATTTTAACAGGTGTAGTTCCTTTGGTTCGACTATAAAAATAATTTGCAAAGGTCTGCTCTCATTGCTCGAAGAAACCAAAGATTTTGGATGACCAATTTGAAACACGTTCGACAGCCCTTGTTACAGGTAAATATTATATTATGAATTGATCAGACTAATTTTATGTGTTTACTCATCACATACATGTTTTTTGATATTATTATTATAAAGGCACCGTATTGCCCACCGAAGAAAGAATACAATGAAATCGTCATATTTCCTGGTACTTTCTCTACAGATATTAAAGATATGGCTGTTTCCAAGAACCATCCT
Source organism: Proisotoma minuta (assembly GCA_034698145.1). Classification (NCBI taxonomy): domain Eukaryota; kingdom Metazoa; phylum Arthropoda; class Collembola; order Entomobryomorpha; family Isotomidae; genus Proisotoma; species Proisotoma minuta. The sequence continues at coordinate 46,491 of JAQIXN010000174.1, forward strand.
GATTTGGTTTTTTCAATTGGTAATTTTATTATTATCTAGACTTGTTTTCTTAATTTCTTTTTCACGAACAACATATTGCAGGGTGCCATGAAATATTTGCACATAGGTTTGTGATCGCAGCAGTTTCACCTTATTTGGCGAAAATTATTGAACAAGAGACGCCAATGATGGGAAGACGCAACAGTGAAACAAGCACTGTTAGATTTTAACATTGTTATAATTTAAAATATTGATTAACATTGCTTAATTTTTGCAGACTAGTGAAAGCACAGTCGATGAAACTGAATGTCTTTTGAAATATTCCACGTCATCTTATTCTCAAGGTTTTGTAAACTCTGTTTTCTCCGAGTCTTTGGAGTTTGACAGAAAATCAGAGGCTGTCGTCAACAATTGCAAAATGATTGAAAATGTTTGGACAAGAACTGCATTTGATGATATGAAAATTGTCCAAGTCGTCTTGAAATTGGTGGATCAAGTTTCTTATGATGCAGTTAAAAATGTGCTGTACTTTGTATATACTGGAGAACTTTCTCAAACAAATTCATGTTCTTTAGAGGTAAGCATTTCTACATTTTCTACAGAAAATTATTGTTTTCTATGCAATATGTTTATATAATAATTTATTTATGCATGTTTTTGTCAGGATATGAAAGCTGTGGCAGAAATATTTGACAATTCCATATTGGTGCAATATTTGGACGCTTGGTCTCAAAGAGATGCAAGACTGATGACGGACTTGAAAAAGTTGTACAAACACGTAAGAATTTTACTTAATTATTACGGCAATAAAAGTGACAAGGACCGAAAAAAATATATATACTTGTTTGCAGAACTTAAAACATGGGATGTGGGAAAAATGCAAAAGTGGATATTATAATGACGTTATCTTTCTACTTGACGATGGCAAAGTCCCTGCCCACAAAGCTCTACTAATGTCAAGATCTGAGGTGTTGAAGGCAATGTTTTCCCGTGATTTCAGAGAAAAACGCAGCTTGGTGGTAAGCATTTAAAACTTTGTTGTTTAAAAGCCTTCTTTTCTACTTTCTTTATTAGGTTACACTTCCCGATGTGAAAAAAGAAGTATTTCTCTACCTCCTAGAGTATTTTTATACTGATTCTGTGACCACTCCAGTGCCTTATGAGGTTGGTATGCAAGTTTTGGAACTGGCCAACAGACTTTGCTTGAGTCGTCTCGTAAATTATTTGGAAAGTGTGATGATCCATGATTTTACTCAAAAACAAAATCGGTATGGAATGGATATTATGGAATGTTGCATTCGTTTACTTGAACCCTCACAGGTAAAAACATTGCAAATTGATGTTAAGCAAATTAACCCATATTTAATTGTTTTTTTTTTATCTAGTTGCACAATGTGGATCAGTTGGCTCAGTGGTGTTTGATTCAATTAGCTACAAATTATGATCTTGTTTGTCGCAAGCATGGAAAATTATTTAAAGAATTGACTCCAGAAAATAAACAATGGATCTCTCAGTATCGATGGCCTCCAGTTTGGTAATAATTACTAGAGATTTATAAAAGGCCCTTTCCCTTGGAAGTAACGACGTTTAAAAAAAAATATTTATTAGGTATGTCAAAGACTTTGACTGGTACCAGAAGGCTCTCATGGAACGATACAAATTGGATAACCTGGAAAAGAAGGGTCGCAAAAGAAACAATTCCGGGTGTCTCTGTTTTCCTGGAAAATCTCGCAAGAACAAAACAGATATACAGCCAAAGATCGTAATTTCAGGAGTGGTGCATCTGACCTGCATATGACCTCATTTTGAACTGCGATACAACAAAATTACATTCCGTCTTGAATGTGTTTTAACTAAAAACTGAATCTTTTGTTGTTTGATATAATTTATAATTTCCCGTTTTTATGATTTCATCCTGATTCAACTCATTTTTATAGCTGCCTCTGTTTAAATCACTTTATTTTAAAAAATATTGTTATTTTGTCAAGTACAAGTGTATTAACAAAAGACTGTCTTCACAACTCACACGGACAAATTTTACATGGATATATGCAAATAAATGTGTTTGTTTTGTATCGTCTTAATGATTTTTTATAACTACGTCTTTTAACAATTTGTAACAGAAATGTAAAAAAAAAGATTGTGAAGAAGCTCCTCACAACTCTACGGGAGGAGGAGGAGGAAGGGTTTTGACTTCTTGGAAACATTCGTCATACAGCTCCTGATACTCTGCATGTGGCTGGATGAGGACGACGAGTGTTGACCTTTTGACCCCCATCGCACTCCCAATATCTCGACCAGTAGGCACAAAGACGTACGGAATGTTCTTATCCTCGCATACTGCTGGCAAGTGACAAATTATGTCCACTGGAGACGCGCTTCCAGCAAAAATTGCAATTCTAAAATAAGATTTTTGTCAAAAAACATCTAAAAAAAAAATATGCAATTTAAAATATACAACTTACCCAGTCTCTCCTTTCCTTATTTTCGTTTGAACCAACTTTAGTCCACTGCGGAGATGATACTTTTGCTTTGAAGCTATGAAATTAAAAAAACACACAAAATATAACCAATTATAAACCATTATTTTTTCATTGTTTGACTTACATTTCTTGACGAGCTTGAACAGTTTTTTTGCCAGTTTTTTAGAAGCCATGGGTTTAGCAATGATGGAGGCCCTGGCGGCTTTCGTCTCGTAAGGGACCTCTGTCGCCGATGTGTCCGTTTCCATCTTTTTACAAATCAAGTTTGATAACTGTGCGAGACGCAGAAATGTTGGAAACGTGCTTTGATTGAAAAGTCCGACTGTCCCGCTCAATCTCCGCAAGAAATGTCTTCTTCTTTCCATGCAAAATTGCTACAGATGAAATTGGTCTATAAATTACACCAAAACAAGCAAATTAGATTAAGTTACCTTTCAATAAATATTCATTAAACAATTTTTAATGATAGAAGAACAAAAAAATTCAACAAGCATCTTTTTATTAAGCTTAATCTTAAATAAGAAATAAAAGGGGCGTCGGACAATTCCCATGTAAAATTAAAAATTGTGAATTACATGTCAAAATTCAGCTACCTCGTTATTGTAAAAGTAAAGGTTTATAATAAATTGCATCATATTTTCGTTGATATTTTCAATTTTCAGGGAAATTTTCATGAAATTTGACACATCCGTCTCAATGTGCCTCCGCTAATGTTTTCTTCTGCAAAAACAAAAATACTTTCAACTCGAAGCAACTTTTGAAATCTAGAAATTGTTTCTGGACGTCAATTAGTTTCTTTTTAAATTATGGCCTTATATAATTGGTACGCATTATTTCATAATTGATTTCATAAAAATCAGCATCTTGCTAATTGTTGGTATGATTTGCATTGTAACAGGTGACGTACGTTTTTACAAATGGACAAAGGTCATTTACCCTGACCATTATTTTCCTTTGAGTTTTGTTTACATTTCGTCATGTTGCCGACTCAGTCTCTCTTCCGATCCATTCCATGTCCATTCTTCGTCTCCGGCCTTTGCGAGCGGCCGCACTGTCTATTTCGTCACACCAAATCCGGTAAAACGTGGCCTATTTATTCTATCCTTCTTTTATTTATGGTGTCTTGTGTTTTAGACATAATTCTTGCGAGGCAGACGGAATTGGTAAATGGCGTAGGGACAGAAGACGATGTTGAAACTATAATTATCAAAACTGAGCCAGCCGAGTTAACAGAAAAGGACGGGACTATTAAGAACATGGGGAACATCTTCAAACGAGTTGCAGATGCAGAGTTGGAGTCAACAGGTCAGAATAAAAGACCATGTCTGGAAGTTGAATTTCTTAAGTTGGTTGTGAAAACAGAAACGCTGCCCGTTGAATCTGAAAATGAGGTCACGGTAGTTCCCAAAATCGAAAATGAAGTGTCAGTTGAAAACGTCGAGGAGAAAATCAAAATTGAAGTTAAGAAAGGGAATGAAAGGAAATCCTCAAAAAATAGTTCTTCGTCTAGTTCATCTAAATCGCGAAGTAATGGTAATCATAAAAGTCGTTCACATTCATCGTCTTCATCAAAACATAAGTCGTCGAAAGAAAAAGACGGCGCTACAACAAGTAGCAAAAGTGAAATTAAGAAACCAAGTTCCCATCGCAGTAGTAGCAGCTCAAAAAATAGATCTCATTCTTCCAAATCCAGTAGTAGTAACAAAGATTCCAAATCTCATCGCAAGTCCCATAACAGTACCTCATCTAGTCATAGCAAACAAGAAAAGAATAGCAATAAGAAAAATGGAGAAAGCAGAAAGAATAGCAGTGCCTCATCGAATACCATAATCACCAGCGATACATCTAACATTAAGTTTGAACTTCCTGAAATTTCTGACTTTGAAGATGATCCAGAAGATATTGAGATGCAATGCATGAGATTATTTGAAAGCTATCAAGCTGAAGAAAAGTCGATTGATAATTCATCTGCAATTTCGACAATAGCAGAGCAGCAAAAACAACAGCCTGCATCATCCTCAAATAATCGACGGCGACAAGCCCATGCCGGAGCAGACAAACGGAACAATATTGTTCAAACTAAGCCTCATGTTCCGAAGGCCGCATCTCAAAATTTACATGCGTCCGTTGCAGCTAGATTACAAACTCAGAAACAAATTGTAGCAGACACTATTCCAAAAGTAGAATCTCAGAAGAAATATCCAAATAAAACGAATACTCTCAGGTAAACAAATAATTAAGCCGATTAATCAATTGTTATTTTTTTACTTGAATTGAAACTAAATGCATAAAATAATACCATTTTGTTCACAGTACAACTACTGCTTCAAACCAAACAAAAAAAAGAATTGCTCATGTGCCAAACGTTTCGGGTTTACTAAGACCCAACTCGACCAGTGATAACAATAATGCTCAACAACAGCTCCTACCTGATAAAATTCAAACAATATCAAAAACTACGTCAAAGGGGACCAACCGAATAGCCCATTTGCCTAAAACTGAGAAAAGCTCACAGGTCAGTAACATTATTAGTACGTTTATAACTGGAGATTAAAATTTTAAATCTGATTTTGTTTTGCCAAAAATAGAAAGCGACCGCTAAGCGACCGCTTGTTAATATTGATTCTACAACAAAAGGAACTGGAAAAATTTCGCTCTCAATACGCCAAAAAGTTATGGACCAGCTTTACGACGCTGCTGTAAAACTATATAACAATCCGCAGGATGCATTTAATCGGGCAATTACAGAGGAATCTGGTATTGAAATTCGATCCACTACCAAAGCAGTATATTTAAGTTTAAGTGTTGGAAAAGTTCGAGCATTAAGAAAAGAGATTGTGCCGATTGGAGGAGCTTGGACAATAGAATCACCATCCTCGGGAAATCAAGGTAACATTTAGATCATTAGCTAGCAGTTAGCTAATTTATTAAAGGTAGGACTAGCACGCTAACTTTCTCCCGCTACCAGCGGCTATCCAATTTCAGCAATTTTCATGAAATATTTTTGTAACCATTAACCTAGCAATAAGTGGGCTTTATAACATGAATTGTCTAGCTTCAAATTGAAGCCTTCAATATACTCGGAGAAACTAAACGCAAAGCAAAGAAATGACAAGGGATTTAAAATAAAAACAGTTCAGTCGGTTTTGAGCTTTTTGGGGTTTTATTTAATTTTCCAGATTATAATAAAGTTATAAAATTTATGCTTAACTCATTTGTTCCCGTAATTAGCTGCACAGACATGTAATTTCATGAAAATTGATGAGTCGGTTCAGCGAAAGGAAATGAGTCCTACTTTTAATAAGTCATGTACTTTAGTCTTCAACAAATAATATTTTGCCAAGCATTATGGTAATATAATCATTTTTTATGTATTCCAATAGATTCCATTCCAACGCCAAGCCCGATTATCGATGAACGATTTTTAGAACCCAACTTTAGTATTCTACCAGTAAACAAAAAGTTTGTAAGACCAACAGGAAATAAGTTATATCTGGCTCTGGAAAAGTATGTTTTAAGCGATAATGACCTTGTGGAACATGGGTATCCTCGTTCTCATCCAAGCGGAGAACCTGGTGTGTACTAATTACTATAATACAGATTGATTTCAGAGCATAACTTTATCAACATATTTTGTTATCTATTATAAAGGTCGAGCAATAGCAAAGCCTAGCACATGGGATGGACCTTATGTTTCTGAAGCTACTCGCCGAACATGTGACAGGTGTAAGAAAATATTTTTGGTTCATGAAAGTGGAGAACAGAAGCATGAAGAAAATTGTACGTTCCATCCCGGTAGGAAAATAAAGAAAAGAGGTAAAAAACCAAGTGTTTTTTTACTATGTTACAATATGTCTCCTAACATTTTTTTTTTGATTGGGTACTCGGTACTCAGTAAATCGTGGGCCCTTAGTTACCTTTTGGAATTGCTGCGATGGAGAAAGCGGAGCTGATGGATGCACAATACTAAAATACCATGTTCCTAAATCTCACCATGTTAACGATGTCCGTGGTTTCATAAGGGCATTGAATCCATTAGGATCAGAAAATACTATTGGAAATGACCCATGGGATATAATTGGAATTGGTAAGAGTGAGAAACAAAGCTAATTGTAATATTTGTTGGACCGTTATAGTACACGTTTTATTTTCGCAGATTGTGAAATGATTTACACTACTGGTGGAAATCTGCTAGCAAGAGCTACGGTCGTAGGAGTCGATGGGAAGACATTGTAAGCAATCTAATTAAACTTTTTTTTAAGAACTATGAAAAAATAATTACTTTTTTACGTAGATATGATGAGATTATTAAACCAGGCTATCCAGTATTGGATTATAATAGCAAATTCAGTGGTCTAACAGAGGAAATGGTTAGCAGAGCAAAGGGGTCTTTAATTGACGTACAAGCTGCAATTTTAACTCACTTGAAGCCAAACACAATGATTATTGGGCATAGCTTAGAGTCAGATTTAATTGCTTTAAGACTGATACATGATTGTGTTATTGACAGTAAGTAAAAAAATTGCATGGGACTAAAATAGCTTATTGTAAATAGTAGTTGACTAAAACTATTTTGTTTTGTTTGGTTTAGCGTCTGTGCTATTTCCACACCCCAAAGGCAAGCCATTCAAATTCGCACTTCGAACTTTGTCTATGAGCTATTTGGAAAGGATAATTCAGGAATCAGAATATGGGCATGACAGCGCAGAAGACGCACGAAGTGCAATGGATCTCGTTTTATGTCGGTTGAGCAATGGCCAATAGGCTATTCTCTATTCATCAATCAACGCTAATCAAAACCAAATTGTTAGTGAAGTATTTTCTCAGTATTTTTATAAGTCTTTTATATATTATTATGTCGTTTCTGGTTCAAAATTGAAATGGCTGATCAAACAAACTGATGGTTTTTATTCAAAAGAAAGGCACGCGTCTTTCTTCTTCTATTCTACTTGTATAACAGGGATTTGATATCCAGTAACAGTACTTATCATCAATATTAATTACTTCTTTCGAGCAAAACGGGTAACGGGTAGCCCCAGTCTTTTTGAAACATCGCAAGATGATATGTCTGTCATTGTGTCATTTAAGTTGTTTCTTCTGGCTGTTCCAGTTATTACTTGTGATTATAGTGACTATCTTATAGGTAACATTCTACATTATTACGATAAGTAGATTAATTACTTACAGCAATATTGATAATTCATCATCTCCAAAATAAAAAATATATGGACAATATTTCGACAAAATTCTGTAACAAGTCATAACAATAATAAAAAATGTCAATATCAAACTTAGCTAAATAATAATTATTGCTAAACAATAATATTAATACAGTTCATAGGTGTCAAAAAGAACATGAGGTAGTAAGGAGATACTGTACGATAAATAGAAAAAAATACTTCTAGATATAACATGACGTCAGATCAAAAGTGTCATTAATACTTTGTGACTTTGTTGCATAAATGGATGCTGGCACTTGGACGTTATTCTTCATTATCTATATCATCCCAAGAAAAATGGTAGCCTCTTTGTTCCCCGAGAGAGTTATAATGCTCTTCAAAATCTGGATCTTTGGCTTTTAGCTCATTAAATCTGTTATGAAGAAGCTGCTCAGCAAATGAATATAATTCTAAATCGAGTGCATTGTATTTTCTGACTAATTCTAACTCGCTTGGAGAAGCTTTATCTAAAGTTGATTTTGAATATGTGTCTTCGTTTTGACTGAATGGGATTTTGAAGCGCAACTTGAACGTTTCTTCAAAAATGTATTGGGATATCTATTAAAATTATTATGATCATTAATAAACATTAAAACTAATTGCTTTTAAATTGTGATTTTTTATGTCATACTTTTTGATATTCTGTAAGTCCAACAAATGGCATTGATGCCAAATTAAATTTTGCAGATGCCAGCATCATTTTGTCCCTTTGTTCTGCCGGCATAGAAGTTCTGTGTGAACCAAAAAAATTAATAAAACATAAAATAGTAAATAAAAACCATTTTAGCTTTATAAATATGTACCTGTTATAGCACCCAATAATAGTAAGATTAGCCAACATTCTGGTCTGTCGATTAAATGCCAAATTATGAGGACAGTTTAAAAATTCACTAAGACTAACTCCTGCCCAATTTCGACCTGAGTAGCACTTCCCCAACTCCTTTAAAAGTAAAAAAAAAATGTTAATAATATGTTTTACAAAATTAGTTACAAAGTATAAAATAAATACCTCCGGAGTAGCATATTGACCATTGCAAATATGTCTCGAAGCTTTCCATGTTGCTCCTCGCTGTACATGTCGAAATTCTGACAGAAATCGATGTATTGGATCTCGAATCATTGTTGCATAATAATATCTTAATAAACAAACAAATACACACAAATTAATTTTATATACATTTGACGATATCGATAGTCTTAAGTTGTCTTAACATACTTTCTGCCAGTTTTTCCATATGCTTTTTTTAACTCGTTGTCGACACAGCCCGTGAGTTCCGTCCAATCAGCGTGTAATCCACAGATCCAGCCTGTGGAAAATCTACTAAACAACCACGAGTCGGAGGAATGTTCTTCTTTTTTGCTTTTCTCTACCATAATTCAAATGATTTATGTTTAATTGATACTTTGTATGATAATTTTATAAACTGTCAATATAAAATGAAGCTTACCGAGCACTGGCCTTGGACACTTGCATCGCTTCCTCTTTTTCCAACAAACACAAGGCTTGTCTATCACGAGATCCTGTACAATGTGTTTCTCAAAAGACGTCCCTCCCGTCTTCTGTATATGAAGGATAACGAGGACATCTGATTTGTTGACATTGAACACGACATCAGAGTCCAACATTGTACGATATGTGACGAGGCCAGGAACCTTGTGAGGCTCAATCTCACTGCTATCCCTCTGGTCATAAATGTTGGGTATGTAGGGGTCAATGAAGAGGGAAGTGTTGACCCTGCTGCGGCTGAATGACGATGGGGAGGGGAAAGGGACGTTGGGCAAGTGCTGCCAGGGGAGAAGATAAAGGAGGAAAAATAGCGTCACTGCCCCCAAGACCACCACGGACGGCACACGGATCCCCATCATTTATCCAAATCCCACCATCCTACTGCTTCCATCAAGCCATAATCACCTCATTGTTGACCAGTTCCTGGAAATTATAATTATCACTTCCTGTTTACATTTGTAAATGCCAAAATATGGTATAATAATAAATGATGATAGTGAGTAATGTTTAAAGAATTTACCACATAGCTCCCATGCACAACCTTATCCCCGTTTCCCCTTAATCCTGCTTCAATTTGAATGCCAAATTAATTTATGGTAAATTTATCATTTTTTTTATACTATTCACTATTTGATGTTTATGATCTGCCCGCTCTTTGACTCTTTGTCTTTGGGCGACTCGAGAGCAGACATAAAACGTTTGGAAATACAACGAAAGAGCTTGGCTTTAGCTAAAATTGGCACTCTGTGAAAACAATTAATTGTCCAACTCAATTTAATTAGCAAAGGTCACACCGCGACCTCTCACTGAATTAGTGAGTGTCCTCAATTATATTCTAAATTGGAAGTAACGAGCTATTTTAGCTGATTGCCTTTTTATTTGGTATTTCAAGAGTCGCAGACGTCACGCCGCTTGTCCACCATGAATTCTGCGTCGGCCCCCAAGAAATTGAAAGTTAATGAAGGCGTAAGTTCACACTGAAAATTGTTCAAGCCCAACTGTTTAATAATTTGCTGTCGTTTTATTCTAGACGAAGGACGAAAAAGTTAAAATTGGCCAAGATTCCGTCTTTGAGGTCCCTCAACTGAATCATGTCGTAAGAATCAGCGCTTCTCACTCTCTGTTTATTTTATTAAGCTATTTTTGTTTTCAGATAACGGCAAATATCGCAAGATTTGCTGATTTCGCCACACTCCAAGCAATGCGACAAGTTAACAAGATCTGGAATAAAGCTTCAACACCACAACTTCGGAAAAGATCTTTCGTAGTGATAAAGATGGGGGATATGGCCGAAAACGAGTTGCAGGTGAAGCGCTTCAGAGAGACCACGAAAAAATTGCAACCAATCAAAAATATCCGATTCTATTGTCAGAGTGGAGTAGACAAACGTCAACAAGAAAATGTTTTCAATGCCATCCTTCGATTTGTTTCACCAAACTTGGAATGCTTGGAAGTTGAAGGAAATTTTTTCCCCCACCATGCAATTCAATTTCGAAAATGCCGATCTTTCGTTTTTAACCTCCAATGACTTAAGTTAAATTATTAGTAAGTTGTCACTTCTTCGATCGATTCATTTTAAAGGTTTTACCACTGAGGACTTGTTGTTCAAACAATTTTATTTGCCTGTATATTTTAGCAGAAATTTTTTAGTGAGCGAGAAAACGAGTTGTCGTATAATGATATTTTCCAAATGGTCGAGTTACGAGCGTTTGTAATTTTTATGCAAAAAAGCTTATTACAGATTTTTTTATAATTAACCAGATTATAAGAAGTGTAGTTTAGAGTTTCAGTTATTGATTGCGTATTGATTAAGTCAATAAATATGTTTGGATTCTTTAAAACGATAATAAATCTGAAAAAAATGAAAATCGTTAAATGCATTTTTATTTTGCGACTTGATTACGTCCATTCGCAACTATTTAAATCAGAATATTTGTTGTTGGCAATACAAATGGCATGACAAATTTTAAAATTATCATTGCTATAATTGTCAAAACTATCATTATCGAAATTTTCCCGAAATTATCATTTATCGCTAGTTGATGATTAATTTCATGAAAAAAATGTATCTCAATTTGAGATTCTCGAAATATTTTCTCATCTCAAAATCTCAATTTTCCCAAATGACCAAAGAACTAACAAGTTATAGGTCTTATTTTTTGTTGGATGCTTGCAAAATACGAAAATAGTAATTGTTTAGATTTTAAAATACTTTAAATTTTATTGACTAATTTTCTTAATTAATTGAAATTTGTGCTAGAAAGATTGCGATACAATATTTACTAGCATCAATCTCAAACTAGTCGCATACGGTCATATGCAAAGTCTCAAGTTTCAAACAATTCTGAGACGTAAAAATTTTACTGGCCAGGGTCTCAAGCAACCCCGAAATCTCCAATGTAACCGTCTACCTGCCGATTTTTTGCAAGGGATCATGCAATTG